>PVLD010002646.1:0-161052 GCA_004027595.1 Dinomys branickii | reverse complement strand
TGCAGAGAAGATTGAATATATATCATCCATTTCTTATGTCTATCCTTGCAAATAATAAATGAAGAATCATTTTGGCAGAAAGAGTTGACAATGAGTTTGATAAAATTTTATTAGTAAAAAAATACCATGAAAACTGGAAAGTAAAACATGGGATATTATAACATGTGATACCAAAAGACAATTCCCTAGAAGTTTTCTTAGGCATAAATTTATTTATTTATTTATTTGTTTGTTTATTTATTTATTTATTTATTGGGGGGCACTGGGAATCTAACTCAGAACCTGGTGCTTACCAGGCAGGTGCTTGTGCCACTGAGCCCTATCGCCAGTCATACATATAAATTTACTCCTTAGCATCTTTTGATTTTTCCTGTCTGTGATGAGTTAGATGTCATTTTGCTTCTTTACATTCTTCTGCCTCTGCTGACCACCTTCAGCAGGCTGAATCACCTCTTGTCTGTAGTTTTCATGACTATGAAGTCGACTAGTGAGAAGTAAACAATAAATCCAATCATATGTCATAAGTCTAGTTTCTTCATTTATTTCTAGATGGACAAGAAAATCATAATATAATCCACAAAAGCTATATAAGTATATAAGTGTATACTTATATACTTATACTTGTATATAAGTAACGGAGGAAAGTTTTGTACTGATGGTACAAAACACCAGTGATTAAGGCAAGTTGGGTTTGCTTCTCTCACCACACAACTGTAACATACCATCTAAACTGTACATTGGTGCAGTGGTGTATGCCCGTAGCCCCAGCCCTAAGGAGACTGAGGCAGGAGGACAGCTGTGAGTACACAGTGAGACACTATCTGAAAAAAAAACACAATAATAATAGCAATTTTACACTGGTTAAAACTGAAGTGGACACTATATATGAGATATCACTGGTAGAAAAGAATGATAAATGAAGGGTAGAATGAGTTTCCTTCATAAAAAGAAGCACTGGTGCAAAAGCAAGGATAAAAATGCAAGTTATCCACGTAATGGAAGTAAAAAATTTGTCTCCAAGGCTGGATATAGTGGTGCACACCTTTAATCTCACAACTCAGGAAACTGAGTCAGAAAGATTGCTGCAAATTCTAGGCCACCCTGGGCTACATGATGAGATCCGGTCTCAAAAAATAAAAGTGGTCCCCAAGAAACTCTTCCCAAATTACATGCCTAAATAGTTTTCAAGTCCCATCAAAAGCAACCCCTCATATGAGTTAATGAAGTCTCCATAATTTTCTACATGAAAATGATGACCATCATGGCCACTACCACCACTGAAGCTTTATATAATAATTTCTGGAGCTTAACTTCTCTTATCCTGATAAGTGGGTATTAAAATCCACAGGCTGTGACCATAACTGTTGATTAATATTATGCCTTATGATAACTATAAGCATATTTTTCAATAATAATATAAAAAGTCCAGATATAACTAATTTTGAGATATATTTAACAATGAAAAGTTAAAATAATGTATAATAATTTCATTTATAATATTATGAAAATCTTAGGTTAATAAATTTTAAATATTCAGTGAAATTGCAAATGTAACAATAAAATAAACGAGAAAGGATTATATCACCACATTAATATTATACTTTTTTAAAAATAAAGTGCAGGCTGGGAATACAGCTCAGTGGTGTAAACACTTGCCTAACAACCCTGAGGTCATGAGTTCAATTCCCAGTAACAGAAAACAAACAAACAAATAAAATGTGTAAAAAATGAAAAAGAAAATATGAAACTATTGTTATCTGTAGATATGTATATCTATATAAAATAATACAATATAATTTCCAAATAAATAATTTATTTAATTTGCCAGTTTGACAGTCATTGCATATTTGCTAGTACTCAAACAAAATTTATTTTGTATGTAACCTGAATGGCATCAACTTGTGAACTATTAAGAGACTAACAAAATCAGGTTTTTTAACCTACAAACTTGTAAATCTTTTTGAAAGAAATTATAGGATGCCTAAGTAAATGGAACAAAACCAAAAGTTCAATACTGTCAAGCTTCCAAATCTGTCCAAATTGATCTATAGATTCAATTTAATCTAGCAGATCCTAAAATTTATATGGACCATTAGAAACAAGAAGAATAACAAGGTTGAGGACACTATTCTTATTAGTTACCAAAATTCATTATATTGTTGCAGTCATTAAGATATGGTGGCTCTGATGCAAAGAGAGAGAGGAGCAAGACAGTCTTTAAAGAGGAAGTGATCCCATGTGTACATTTGCATCCATAATTCATGGCAAGTGGCTCTGCAGAAGACGGGTTAAAGAGCAGTGTTTCAGTCATCTGTGCTGGATGGACGCAATACCTGTGCTTCCTACCGTATCTGCAAGTGAATTCCTGCGGGTTGTAAATGTAAACAACAAATGATAAAATCAAAATATCACATATAAAAGGTAAATTAATAAAACCGTTATTATAAGACCAGACCTTCCCGTCTTTCAAGTAAGTGTTCTGAAGCTGAAAAGAAAAAAAAAAAAGACACTAACATTTAAATTATAACATTCATATTAGGAAATGCTGATGATCCAGTTATGAATTAAGGATAAGGAAAGTCTAATCACAGAGAGAAATATATCTGAAATATAAGCACCAACAAAAGATCATTTTTCTTTGTACTCAAATGCACCCAAAATAAATCAAGATGTTTTATAAATTGAAATAAAAATAAAAACTCAAACTAGTATATAAGTAGATTGGTAGGGCACTTTATGAAATAGGATGCTTTAGCGACCACTAAACATATAAAATGATCTACAGCTCACTAGTAACATGGGAAAGAAAAGTGAGATTAAAGGAATTAGACATAGTTGTTTGACTGCTAGAATGGATAATATAAAAAGACTGATAAAAGACAAACATTCATTGCACAGGAATAGAGGAGAGTTCTGATACAGCACAGACTCCGCATACTGTTATAAATATTCTAAAAAATGGAATTGATATGAACTTTTAAGGTATATGTAGCCGATAGCAAAGCATTCAACCCTCATCTCACATGGATGTACCGAGATATGTGTATATGTGCACACCTGTGTCACCACAGATTTGTTCACAGTATCATTCTACATGAGAACTAAATTCTATAGACATCACATTTCCTAATTGTAGGTGAGGTACACAAAATATATACCATGGAGCAGTAGAAGTTAGCAGAGAAAATTGCATAGGGTAAAATGAATTATTACTAGAAAATATTAAAGTCAATTAGCAAGGGAGATCAGAAAAAATAATTTTAACTATATCAAACAAGTATGAGGGTAAAGGATGGTTTTTACATATGGAGAGGAACACAAACATATTTAGGACAGACAAAAAGATGATTCTGGTAGCCTGGTTGTCTTGCAGGTTTGTCCTTAATATACAGGTACTCATGTTTGTTCATTGTAACACTTCATCCAGATAACTCTTTATGTCTTCTACCCCTGTACTAGAGGAATCATGCCTTATAGTATCTTTTAATTACACACAAAGTAAATATCAAAATATTAAAATGTGAAAGGACAGCTAAATACATCTGGCCATTATGCATTCTAATAAGTTAGTTCTTAAACCATTGATAAGAATATAGTACCTGGTGAAGACAGGAATAAAAAAACATTACAAAGTATCATTTAGTTATTGATGTGCTTGTTTCATTTGCTTTTGTTAATGGGAGGATGACAGTCTCCTCCATAACATATTCTATTCTTGGATTCTGGGCTTGGACCACTAACATTAAAATTTGGATTGTCTCTAACTAATATGATGAGCTAATCCAAGCAATGTAATCTATATCGAATTTTTTTAAGCCTAAGAAAGGGGAATAACCCCTACTGTTGATGGTAGAAATCAATTAATGTCATACATACGCACTGCAAATAATAATTAGCACATAGTTAGCTTTCCCCAAAACAGGTTTCTTTTTTGTTTTTTTACTGTTTGCATTTTATGTTACTTTTGAAATTTCAAGCATATCAGGCAAACTCAAATCACCAAAGATTTTAAAAGACCACAATCCAACTTTGTGACCCTCACCTAAACCTTCTTTGCTTCTCCTACAGAATAGTTAAAGCCTCCTAGAGTATTTAGGGTCTGTGCTCTGCAGTAACATTCCAGAATACAAAAGTTGCAATTGCTACTGAAAGTCTATGATCTTTCGCAAGTAATTAACCTTTATTGACCTCAAAGTTTTAATACTGTCCTAATACTATTATTGTAAAAGTTACAATCACCATCAAAATGATGTGACTTCAGTTTCACTGGCTTGGATGCACTCGTTTGTAACTACTGACTTGTCAAATTTTATAGTAATTTTCTTCTAACAAAAAGAATCTATTTGCAGATTATCAAGAAACAATGAAATCAAAATTTTAAGAAAGACTATAAACATTATTATTTTATAGAAGAAATAACTACTAATACGAATTTGTTTTTATGCATTCCATAATGTTCTACTTGCTATAAAAAGAAGTCATTCTGAGCTAATTTTAAATTAGTGGAAATTATTTTGGAATGTATTGTATCCCATACTTGTTTGCTAGGGCTAATGTATGAAAGTACTAAAAATGAAGTGACTTAGCAAATAAATTTATTGTTTCATAGTGTTTGAAGCAAGAAATGTAACATCATAGTGTGAACAGTTTTGAGTCCTTCTGAACGTTATGGGAGAGAATGCGTTCTGTGCCTCTTTATTAGTATCAGAGTCCTTTTGTGCAGCTCCAACAAATACATGAGAAAAAACATTTATTCCTTCCTCTTCTCAGTTTGGGAACTGGTAAGAATTTTGTCTTTGCTTTTAAGACAGGACCTTCAATATTTCTTCCTCTGGGAGACAAGTTCTGTCCCCTCCCAGGTGGGAAGATTAAAAGACATTGGGGACTACTGTAGTTAATTCCCTGAATACCATTTATAAGGTCACTAATCCCATTGATGGGGACTCTTCTCTTGAGATTTAATCACCCGCTAAAGAGCTTACGATTCAATGCTGTTATAATGGTGGTTCAATTTCAACATAAAGATTTTGTTGAACACATTCAAACCATAACCAGGAACTTCTAATACTTTACTGGTTATTTCTCATATTTTCACTTTGTAGGAGATCACTCCATTTCTATTCAATCTTTACATGGTATTTCTCCTGGATTTTATGTTTCTGCATCCACATCTCTTTTTATAAAGAAAATAGGCATATTGGACTAAAGACCACATAAATGACTTTATCTGAAAAAAACCCTAAATCCAAATGAGGTCATATTCTGAAGTACTAAATGTTAGCACTCTGAGATGTAAATTTGGGGTGAGCACAATTCAACCCATTATACAACCCTCTTAATTTTTTTTTGTTGTTGTTGTATCCCTTTACACAAAGTACATTGTTATATGCTGGATTGCAATGTTTGGATTTAATAGACAAAGACAATTATATGGCAGATTTTAAATTAAAAACTGACAATGACAAATTGAAGGATACAATTTTGAAAGATGAATCAAAGTTGTGAAATGAAAGTCCAGAAAGGCTACCAAGAACATAATAATGAAATTCAGTAGAAGCTGGAAATAGTCCTTCACTTGAATGAAATTTAAAACAGAGAACTTGTTTTATATAAAAACTAAGACATTCTTTTTCTTTCTCCCAAGTGAGCTTATAATAAAGTTGACTGTTCATTTAGTAAGTGGGAGAGGGATAGTGAGATTTCTTCTTCTTTTGAGATTCTAGGGAGACAGTAGGAAGAAAGTCAGGCTTAGTGGGCTTGGCTAAGGTTTCCTGGAAATTTAATGGGCAGATCTCCCAGAGACTGTGCCACGGGGGCAGTCCTAGCTGGATGCCCAGAGCGCTTTTCTTCTGAATGTTCATTGTTTATTCCCTCAAATTTTCTGACCTTTACCCAATGTCACTTTATCAGAGTGAATTTCCATATGTAAACTATTACACATCCATTATATCCGGAGGCTTTCTTTTTCCGTATGAATAGGAATGAAATGCTGTTAGGTCACTCAGTCCACTCTCCAAGCTCAGTTACACAGAAAGAAAACAGAGGCTGGTAAAAGCCTGCAGTATTTAGGAGGGGCCTCCATCCCACTGCACTCCTTAGTGTCAGACATTGGCAGAAACATACTTTTGCTCTGTTTATTTTTGTCATTCAGTAATTATACTCTTTTCAAATAATACCTTTTCAATGTCTTTTTTGTGACTTTGAAAATATATTGTTTATGTTTTTAAATTTTAATTTCTCCTTTTCTGTCTGTACACATTTTGTTTTTCCCTCTTTCCTTTTGTGAAAGAGGGTTCTTGAAATTCTGTACATTTTATAAATGCATTCAGAATACATATTGTAAGTTGACTTCTCTTTGAAAGATCAGACCATGAACTATAAATCAGATCAGTTTAGTCCAAAAAGAGACAATACACTTGTTAGTTAAGAGCAAAATATGCAATCTATCATTCTAGTTTTAGTAGTTGCTTAACTTTAAACAATGAATTTACTATATCATGCACCAATTTATTCTAGTATAGAGCAAAGATAATGCTATAATTATATATAATTGTTATGAGAATTATGAGTAGAAAAATTTTTGTGAGGTTTTGAATCACTGATATCATATTCAGCATTGAGATGATGTTACTTATCATTGCTACAGAGAATAAAACATAAAGAATTAGTGAAATTCATAGCCTCTAGTTATCTTAGAAATACAAACACCATCTTGTCAACAAACACAGGAGGTAGATGGTGATCACGAGTCACAATGATATGACCAGAACGTATGGAGAGGCAATGTTCAGATTGGTCTCCTACAAATACACCCTGGTCTACTGCTGAGTATACATATCTTTAGCTTACATTTATTTTGCCTGTTATTTGTTGATTTCACCAATATCCCCAAATCTGTCACCAAAATTATGTAAACAACATTAATTTGTTTTTTAAAATTTTATTTTAAAGAGAAGAGAACAAAAACAAAATAACAAAAGCAAAGACACAAATAAAACAACATAAAAAAACAAAAAAGCAATACAGAATTTCAAAACAAGGTGATAGGAAATTAGCAATTGTAGTTGTATTACATATTGGTATCTTCAAAATAGTTACTCAGATACCTGGATGTAGGCATGTAAGATTTACCAAACAGTTAAACATTAAATGTTCCTCTAAATAAGCCAATAGATCTTACTAGTATAACTACCTTAGCTGTCTTGGCTATATATTTCCCCCTTCCTTCTTTCTTTCTTTTCTCTTTTCCCTCATTCCTGTTGTTGTTTCCTTTTGAGCAGTTTCATTCTCTTTCAAAATATCTGTTGTACCTTTCAGATTTTATTTACTCTTTCAGTTTCTTACACTAGGGAGACAATACGATGTTTACATGTGTGAGTCTGATTTATTTCACTTGTGTTAGGGTCTCTAGTTGCATCCCTCTACCAACAAATGCCTCACGTTCACTGGAAGAAAGATGGCCTCTCAAACAAATGGTGCTGGAGAAACTGGCTTTCCACGTCAAAGACTAAAATTAAACAACATTAATTTCACAAAATAATGAAAACCTAATAGGTAATTTTTGAGTGCATAAAATTTTCTCTAAAATATCAATGAAAAGGAGTAACTTATACCAACCAGGTAGAACTTATTACCATAAACCTTTCAATTGTGCAGTAAAAATGAAGATACATTTCATAGGCTTGGAATGAAATGACTGTCTGGCCTGCAACCTCACTGATGGCTCATAGCACTATGTGAAAAGCACCCTAACGTTCCAAGTAGAAATTGTTAAGGAAATAAACTGTACGGATAGAAGATATTATACTATTGTCCAACAGAAATATATGTATTTTTTAATATTTATATATTTGAGTACTATTTTGATATAAAAGAGAATAAACCTGAGTCATTTGGAGGACAATGGACGCACCTTGAGCCGTGATATTAAGTGAAGTACACCAGACACACAAGCTGAAATATCTCCTGGTGTCTCTGGAGAAACCCAATATATGAAAAAAGAGCAGAATGAAAGATGGGCAGGAGGAAATAATGAGATAGCTGCCTTGCAGAAGGGAAGGGGACAAGAGATGGAGAGGCTAGGAAGGGGACGAACACCTGAGATACGCTCTGCACACACACCAACTACCTGTAAGAAATGTAATCTTTCTGTATTAAAAACATGTACTTAAAATGAAAAAAAAAAAAAGAAATATTCTATAGTGGGTCCAGTGTACTAACCAGTAGGTATGTGACTAGTAAGTATTTTAAATGTAGTCAATGCGATTGAGATATTTTTTGTAATTTTAGTTAATTTACATTTAACTCTAAAGGCCAAGGACCATTACTAGCTGTATGTATCACATTATGTTTGTATTGAAATAGTGTCTTTTTTTGCTCCTAGTATTTATATTTCCCATCGTCCAGAACTACACAATTCTTCCAGAACTTCGATGTAGTTTCACAGCCATGTGCTATGTTTCCTGGAATATTTAGACAAATTTTTAATAAATAAAAACTTAGAAAGTTTAATGGAGTAAGTTACATAAGTTTCTCATGCAATTAGTACAATTTTATTTTCTAAATTGCAAAATGTGATTATCAATTAACCATTACATGTAAAAAAAAAAAAGCAACTCATTGAAAATATGTTACTTCTCTATGGCTAAACATTACCTTCTTTTTTAGTTCAAACAATTTTTTTTGCCCATGTTATTGAGAGTCCATAAGGTAAGAGAAATTTGGTAGTGGGCAAAATTAACTTCTTCCAACACATTCTAGCTTAATTTATTATTGAAAGACAAACATTCACTATATCTTGATCACTAATACCTACTTTTCTCACAGAGAAAATTTAAAAAATGAGTTTCAAAAATAATTACTTAATTCAGCCACCAAAGAATGCTAAAAATGAGAACATGTCTGTCAGATATTTTCACCAGATTGTTTTTCAATAAGCCAACATCTACTCAGTATTTCTTTATGCTATTAAAATAAATACTTGCTGAAGAAGGGAATGGGTACATGTTAGAATTTATGTATTTGTTTTTAATTTTTTTTTTATTTTAAAGAGAAAAGAATGGAGATATATAAGCCAGAATAATACAAAAACAATACAGGAAATAGAAAATTGTAGAATGGATGTTGTATTACATAATGTTATCTTTGCATTTGTTAACACAACAGCAATAAAGGAAATACCAAATTATAGAGAAGATAGTAGAGAACTAACACTGGATGCGGTATTACATAATGTTATCTTTGCATTTGTTACTCAGTTATTCAGATGATGGCTCATTTGATTAATCAGTTTTCTCCACCCTCATCTCCATTGTTCTACCACCCAATCAGTCATCTTCCCTTAATAACTGTACTTTTTGGTTTATTTACTCCCTTGGGCTCTCACATTGGGAAGAGACATGGCCGCTTCAAATTATGCTGTAACAAACATGGGTGCACACAAATCGCTATAGCAGGAGGTGGAAAAGCACCACCCTCAAAGACGGTAGAGGCAAGGAACAAGGAACCAGGCAGGGAACCAGGTTCACTATGGTCAAGCCCCCACTGACAAGCCCTCAAGGCCATCAGGGTTCTGGTAGAGCAGGCGGGGTGTCTCAGTGAACTGTCAGGCTCTGCCTTGATATAGCGCATCAGGAGTCCTCAGGGTCACCCCAGCAGACAGCCTGGCTCCACTGCATCAAGGCGCTCCCAGGAGCCAGGTCTAGTCCACAGGGTCACCCCTGCTGACCTGCCGGGCTCTGCCACATCACTGATCCGCCTGAGGCCCGGTCCAGGTCTTCAGGGTTCTCATGTAGCCAAGAGGGAGCCTCCTCCCCCCTCAGGCTGCTGAGCTCCCCATCAAGGCCCCCAGAGTCCTTTCATAGGCCACTAGTGTCTCTCTGCAGGCCACTCACTTAGGACTCTCTGGAGGCTATTCCCATCCAGCTAGAGATCCGGGTCTGCCCCCTAGTTCCAGGTCTTTGCCTCCTCCCACCTCTTGATCTCCAGTGTTGCCACTCCCCATCCCTTGCAGCTGGGTATTGGCGCACTTACGATGCTGGGCACAAGTGGCATGAGGTGTCCCCTACCTGTGCTCACTGTAGTAGTCCAGAATGTGTACTAAGTTTAGTTGTTAGTTCTAGGGGAGAATTGGAGGATTTTCTCAGGTCTGCTGTGTAGAATATGTTCTTGTCTCTTGGTCTCCAGGACTGCTGCTTTTTGTGTAATTTGTTGCTCTGGGTTCATACAAGGTTCATATATGCAAGCAGTATGAAGTCCTTCTTGGTGCTCATATTAGTAGTTCAGGGTTGCTGTCAGGAGCACATGTTGAGTGCTCAGGTCACCAAGACTCAAGGTGCTCAGAGAGAGAGTTCAGGGTGAGAGCTGAAGCCTGGTAACACAGCTCATGCTTCCTGCTTGGAGTGAGAAGGGCATGGGGCCATGTGGTCCACCTCCATCTGCAGCTCTCTCTTACTGTTGTGCTCCAGTTCCTGTTTGTTCTTTGGCTTGATCCCTGGGAATTGTTGTGGTCCTGGGGTCACGGTTGCTGCTTTCTGGTGCTCTCTGCTGGTAGTTGCTCACACAGTGGAGAGGTAGGAGGCCACAGCCTTGGGGCAGGTGTAGAGCTGGGTGTGTTGGGCTGTGTACTGGTTGCTTTGACTCCACCTTGCCTCTGGGTGCTGGTTAGAAATTTGCTACAGAGTAGGGGTTCTGTTTTAGTAGCTGTTGTAACTAATCATCCTCACACGGGGTTGGACAACACTTCCTGACTGCTGCTGCCTCTTTTCTGGGCTGCACTTTCTCTGCTCCTGTGTTGGACCAGCTCTCGGAACTCCAGTCTCCCTGGGCCGAGTCGGGAGGCTCCTGCAAGCACAGGCCTCTGAAGCTGAAGCTTCCAGTGCTGGAATGAGGGAGTAGGATGAAGGTGTGCATGGAACAGTGACTCCCTCCTCTGCCTCCTCTTCCTTTAACTTCACCATGGCAGCCCACCATGCTTCCCCTCCAGAAGAGGTCTTGTTTGCTCTTTCTGAGGGCCTCAATTCTCATTTCGATCCTTCCTGGGTCCTTCTCTCCTTCTTGTCTTTCTCATTTTGCTATATTGCATTGTCTGGGTGGTGATCCTCTGGGAGGATCTTTCTCTGCTGCTTACCTGGTCGCCATCTTCCCGGAAGTGTGTGTATATGTTTAAAACAATAAGGATAATGATTAAAATAATTAAACTGATAACCATAGAAATATAAGGTCATATTTTGAGACACTTTTTGCTATAGAAATAGGAACACTTGTAATGATGTGATACAATAAATATTGAACCACATCAAACTAAATCTAGTGAAGGATTTTGAGTTCATAATCTCAAATTAGGTAAAAAAGATATTTGTTTCTTTTCCATTTAAAACATTTAGTATTATTTCGGAGCTACACTGTTAATATTAGTCTCAATGGGAATATTGATTACCATAGTATAACCACCAAAAACATTGTGATTTTTTTCTTTTTAGAGTTTTAGAATTTTTTTAATGTTTATAAAGTAGTCTATCCTTTGGTAGTATGGTCTCTATCATACTAAAGCTGTTAAATATTTTATCTTCATCGTTAAGTTGCACTGTACTGTTGGTGTGTAATTTACTACATAGTAACTTCTGTGGACCAATGGATTAGTTTGTTATTGTATTAGGATGAAGATTTTTTAAAGTATGGGACCAGAAAAATATATTGTCACCATTTTTAAATATGTGTTAAACATATTCAAAAGACAGATAAGTTGATCTTTGGTCAGATTCTTGCTTGATAGAATAATTCAGTCATAAAAATAGAAAAGTCATTAAATAATACTCTATTCTTCAGGTGAATTATTTGTTAGGTCTCTTTTACCTAAGTGTTATAAATGAGTAAAAGAGGAGAGGAGAAGAGAGCACAGGAGAGGACAGGAGAGGACAGGAGAGGACAGAAGGGGAAGGGAGAGGTGGGGAAGAGAGGAGAGCGGAGAGGAGGAAAGAGTTTAGGAAGAGTTTGTTTTTATATTTCTTCCTTTTTCGTAGAGTCACTGTTCCCGTCTTGAGCCAGTTGTGCATCACACTGTGACTGCAAAAAACAAAAAAAAGTTTAAAGGAAATTAAAAGGGTCACACCCTCGTGCACAAGAATAATGAAAGCAAAGCAGCTTTAATGTTGGCTTGGCAAAAATATTAGTGATTTGGTAGGAGATCTACAGCAGACCTTTAGCCAAAGCCTAATCCACAGTAAGATCTAAACTCTCACCAGTTGTATGAAGGCTGAGAAAATAGAGAAAATTCTGGAAGCTGGATGCTATCAGAATTTGATTCATGAGGTTTAAGGAAAGAAGTTTTCTCTGTAACCAAAGAGTTCAAAGTGAAGTAGCAGGTGCTAGAGCAGAAGCAGCAGTTACTTACCTGGAAGACTCAGCTAGAATAACTGACAAATGTGGCTATGCTAAATGCCATATTTTCAGTTTAGATGGAATGGCCTCATAACAAAAGAAAATGCATCCAGTAACATCATAGCTTGTCAAGAGCTGACTCTTTTAAAAGGCTAATCCAGCTCCTGGCTTTCAGCAAGAGCAAATGTTCCTTTCCTATTCTAAAAGTTCTAGGCTCCTAAAGAGTCTGCTAAATCTACCGTGTTGGTGCTCTATTAATTGAAAACTAAAGGCCAGATGACAGCACATCTGTTTACACTATGGCTTGCTGAATATTTTAAATTCACTGTTGAGATTTAATGCACATAAAAAGAATTTCTTTCAAAATGTTAAAGCACATTTACAGAGTACCTGGTCCCCAAAGACCACTGATGGAACCATATAATGAGATTAGTGTTTTTTTATGTCTACTAACACAGCACCAATTTGTTGCCAATGATCGAGGAGTAATTTCAACTTTTAAGTCTTATTTGAGAAATACTTTTTATTAGGTTATTGATAATGATTACTCTAAAGACTCTGGGAAAATTGGGTTAGAAATGTGTGAAGGATTCACTCTTCTATGTGCCAGTAAGAGCACTCATGATTCCTGGAAGGAGGTAAAATGTCAACACTAACTGTAATTTAAAAGAAACTGATGGGCTGGGGATATAGCTCAGTGGAATAAGCGCTTGCCTAGCAAGCGCAGGGTCCTGAGTTCGATCCCCAGTACTGCAAAAAAAAAAAAAAAAAAAACGGAATCTAATTGTCATAGAAATTCATGATGATATTGATGAGTTAAAGACTTCAATGGAAGAAGTAACTGTAGATAGAGAAAAAGCAAGAGAACTAGAACTAGAAATGGAGCCCAAATTTGTGATTGAATCGTTTAAATCTCAGGGTACAACTTTTACAAGGGTCAATGAATAAGGTGCTAATTTTTAAGGACCAAGGAAAGTGTTTTTTTTTTGTTGTTGTTTTTTTTTTTTTAAGGAAAACAGTTCTCATTAAGAATCTGTGATTATTCAAATTTTTGCAAACAATGTAGAGTATTACAGAAAACTACTTAATAAAGAGAGGAAAGCATTTGAGAAGATGGGCTTCATGAAAGTAAGAACCAATTGATGAGGCAAATGTCATTGTCTTATTATTAGAAATCACCCCAGCGACCTCAACCTTCAAAAACCACCACCGTGATCACTGACTAGCAATGTATTAACACAGAGGTGAGATTCTGTTACTCACTGAAGTTCACATGAATTTTAGCACTTCTTCACAATAAAGCACCTTAAAATAAAATTATGTATATTGTTTTCTTACACTATTGCCTACTTAATAAAATATGATTTCGTATAAACAAATTTTTTTATATTTAAAAATAAACTGGAAATAGAAAATGTGACTACCTTATAGTCATATGTGTTCTATTGTGCTAGCATGGAACAAAGCCCACAGTATCTATGCAGTATTACTGTACATTTTTATGGTGCTACTATTTATTTAGTAAAGATAAAAAATTGAGTACTACCTAGTGTTTTGTGAGCAATATTTATTCCTTGTGTTTGGAAAACCATAGAATCATTTGAATTATGAAAACTTAATAACACAGAAGATTTTATTTTATTCTATTTTACTTTGAGAAAGTTTATTTAGCTCAGAGTTTGTAGAGATTTCAATCTGTAATCAGCTGGCTCCAAGGTAGGATGGCATATGTTAGAGGGGCAACAGTTCATGGCAGCAGAAGGTGGAAAAAGCAACGAGAGCAAAAAGGGGATACAGTAGTTCTAAATAGAAAATTTCAAAATTGTTGTAAAATGAATGACATCCCCCAGACTATTATGAGCTTGGTGTGTTATTTTCCTGAGACTGTCGATGATAAAGTAGAATATTTAGGGTACTTTGAAGTAACAGAAATTTATCTTTGCAGGGTCTGAAAATTAAAACTATGCAATAAAATTTGTCAACATAACCTCACTTCTTCTAAAAACTCTAACCTGGAATCCTTTCTTGAATCTCATAGCTGCCAGTGACGTCTGGCAGTTCTGAGTTTTATAGAGCCCTGCCTCCTGCTTTCCATGACCATTCTTGTGCATCCCTATGTTATCTACTCTTGTGTAATAAGTATAGTTATTGAATCTAAAACCAGGATGATTTTGTGAGGAAGTCCTTAACATAATTACACTTTCAAAAGGTACTATTTCCAAATAAAGTCAGTTTTGAAGTACTGGGTAGATTTGGCCAAGACAGCAGACAAAAGGCAATGATAAAATACTGCATGTTAGATCATCAGAGCTTATATTTATTACATAACTTTATGTAAAAAGCTCCTTGATATATTAGAAAGAAGTGTTGCTCATCCTACTCCGTTTCATTCATACAAATCATTGAAACGCTAGACACAAAAATGATTTCTGTTGTGAAAAGTAAGCATCATGTTTAACATAAGTTCTCTTGATATAATTTTATAGTAGCTTACTTCTATAATCAGCAACATAGTATTTCAAAAATTATAGTTTAAATTTTAGAAAACATTTTGTGTTTTATATTTAGCATAAAGGATATGGATAGTTGGTTAACAAATTTTGTAGGAGGAAAATCTGTTATGTTACTATTTATACATATACTTAATGTGGATATGTTCAAAAACTTCACAACAGTATTTATACCTTTGGAAGTATCCTTTACTTTTTCAACCATAATACCATAAGGTATTCTTTTCAAAAGAAGCCTGTCTTTTGTAAACTATCTTCTAAATACAACAATGAAGCATAATTATTGATTAAAGACTTACTTTATATCGACAATGAAAATTTAAGTCAGTAAATGAAATGACATTGTCTGACAAACACGCTTGTCTGATAACAAATAATAGATAATATCAAGAAATAATGACTAACATTTGTAATAGATTTCAAATTAGTCAAAATATTTAAATCAGTAAATGTTATTATCAAAAAACAGTTACATGCAAATTATAGGAGATATAACTGTAATCAACATAAGACACCAAAAAATAAACATGTTAAAATGGGGGTAACAAAATACTTGCAGAGAAAATACTCATGGATGAAAACCTATACAACACATAGAGAACAAAGACAATGGTGAATACTAGAAAATGGCTTCAAAACATAAAATACTTTAAAGTAATTTAGGATTTTCCATTGCACATTGTGAGTTAAATGGCAAGCCAAAACACTGAAATAACACCTAGGATTTGAGGTAGATTTATTTTGCCACCACCGGCACTGACTGGGGTTACTTCTAAAATATCAGGCCCTGATCTTTGGTGGTCTAGGGCCTTTATATGATGCACAAGCAGGAAGTACAAAGGAGGTATGCAGGTGAGACAGAACAGCCTAGCAGTTTTTCTGATTATCTAGCAGGGTGAGATCATTGGTTACAAGTATAGATTAATGATCATCAGTTCATGGAGCTTGGTACAATGGTACAATCAGGCATCCTCTATGTTCAGTTATGCTTTCATGGTTACAAGGGTCAAGAAAGAAATTACAAAGCCTTGGAGCAGTTACGGAGCTAGGTAATTTGAAAAGAACAAAATTTTAAAAAAGATTGCTGGGAATGTAGCTCAGTAGCATGGTATCTGCCTCACACGCACAAGGTTTTAAGTTCAATTCCTGGTACCAAGAAAAGAAAAAGAAAAATTTCTCTTGTACAGTTTTTCTCTTTCAACAGGCACCAGAGTGGTCAAGTATAAAAATGAGTTAATAAAGTAACCAATCCCATTGGAGAATGATAGCTATTATAGTATAGATGCACCAGGGGCAAACTAGAGAGACTTCCTTGAAGTAATGACATCTTAATTGAGATTTAAAAGCATCTCTTGAGACTTCACAGAGAGACAACATGGAAGAGCATCCTATACAGAGAGAATATCAGCATGTGAAATTAAGTTAAGTTTATTGTATTATTGGATTTTGCAAAAAATATGCTAAGAGTTGAAGCTAGAAAGGCTGAGGTCATGAAGAACTTAGTAAGCCTTGTGGAGATTTATTCTCAGAACACTGCTGAACCAATAATATAGTTTAGCAGAGAGGTGACAATAAGAGACTTGTTCCTTAAAAAGAACATATTTGCTACAGTGTGGAAAATGGATTTGATTTGCAAACACTACTGGAAGTAGAAAGTAGTTGGAAGCTATTAGAAAAATTCAAACAAGAGGTGCTAGTAGCACAGACGAAAGTATACCACTGGTAATGGATTAGGTATAGCAGACAGGTAAAATGAGAAAGAAGCAGTCCAGGGATACAGTTTCCTGGTTTGAACAAATGGGTAGATATAACGGTCCTACCCTTTTTTCAAGAGAAGAGCTGAACATGCTAATCAAGATTACAATTTATTCCTTATTGTTCTGATTCAATCTCTTTCAGGACATAAGTCAACAGTTCTAAATTCAGCCTAAGGACATGATATTAAAGTGATGACTCTCCATCTTATCATGCCAAAACCTAACTAGCACATTTTTCACATTTTTCTGAAATCAGGATATCTCATAACTGATGCCAAAATATATTTGCCAGACATTTGGCACAGAAACATTGTAAAGAAAATACCAGAGGGGATATTCTGGCAAAGATTATACCTATGAGTATTTGTTTTTCCTTTCCTTTAATGAATGTCATTAATAAGAGTAAAAACTGAAGACCATATTGGAATCACCAACTTTACTAGCCAGAATACTCCAGAGAAACAAAGAACATAGTATATGTGTGTATGTGTGTGTGTACATATGTGTGTGTGTGTGTACATGCACACATATATATATATGTTTATCCAGGGCATTAGCATCTTGTACATGCACATGCATACTCACTGTCTGTCCATACAGACACACACAAATACATATATTTGTGATGAGAATGTCTAAAATTTTACTCCTAGAAATTTATATAATAAGGTTTTATCAACTATCTAGGTACCTTTTAGTCCAGGCAAACTGACACAGAAAGTGAACCATCACACTAAGTATGCTGTCCATCAGAAAAAGGAGCAGATGTTTCTCTGTGACTGTCCCAGGAAGGCAGGTTCAACTCCAGAGAAATCCCTGAGCATTTCCTCCTACAAGGGATGAGTCTTTAGAGAAGGGGAGTGAAATTCATTTGAGAGATAAATCGAACAGTAGATTGACCATTTTCTGTATAGAAAGAAAAGAGTACATCAGTATGTGAGGGTCTTTATGTGGGAATTACTGAAAACAACGCTGGCAACCAGAGGGGAATTAGTTAATTAAATCTAGAGACATCATTTAAAGCCTGCAAGGCTGAGTGCTAACCAGACTCCCACAGTGAGCACATGGTAATGCTCTTCATTGAAGAAAAATGGAGTCTCATCACAATGGGTCCAATGGAAAATGATTTTTAAGTTTATTTTGACTAGTACACATTAGTGCCATGTATTGTTTGCATTCATTGTGGGTAGTGGGTACATACATATAACATATTTAATTCTTTCTATTCCCTTTCTCTCCTTTCTTCCCTCTTGATCTTTCTCAAGATCCACTATCTATTTACAAAAGAGAGAAACAAGATGACCCTTGTTCAGCTGCTTTTCAGCACAAGAGTGTGCCATTAAAAACAATAGTACAGGGGACCCAATGTGACACCAGTAGTCACTCTGTATAGAAGACGCAACATGCCTTTCTGAACAGCATGAATGGCCATGGGTATTGAGAAATTTATACACAGAGCCAAGCATACTATACTAAACTTCGTAAAAATGTTAAATGTAGCTAACAGTAATCAGAAAAAAAGACTAGTTATGGTCTGGCCTCTGAATGTAAGAAGTAGCTCATGTCTGTGGGAATGGGTTATTCTGGTTATCTCCTTGTCTCTTTCAGAGGGGAGTTGTAGTGCCAGAAGATCTCATCTACTGATAAGCATCATCCTTGTTTACTTTGTATTGGTAACACAAATTGAATTTTAATTAAATGTTTAATTCTAATTCTGTTTTGTTTTTGTGGTACTGGGGATTGAGTCCACAGCCTTTCCATTGAGCTATATCTCCAGCCTCAGACTCTTTTTTACTCTTGATTTTGAGACAGAGTGTAGTTAAGTTGCTAAGTATGAAAACCTGTGATTTTTTGCCTCAGCTTCTCAGAGTGCCGGGATTAAATATCATAATTCTTGACAATAATGAAGTAAAATGCCTTCCAAGAGGACATATTTTGATAAATTTAAGTGAAAGTTTTATCCAGTTACAGGTTTTTTTTTAAAGAAAAATAACACACATGATAAAATGATAGAATGAGAAATGAAGAAATATCTTGGAAGTTTTGTAGTTTTTTGCTTGTTTGTTTTTTCTCCTTTCTACTAGGGACTTTTCCTACCATTTCTTTATTTTACAAATGCTATCATTTTGAGTGTTATCATGTAAAAATCAATAAGGCAAGCAAAGTAAAAATAAAAATTTTCTAACACCATAAATATGAACATTTACTGTGATATTCAAGCCACATAGTAAAATTAAGTACATTTTCATAGTTATAAAGTGTGTATATATTTTCTGTACGTTGTCTCTGTTCCTATTTAACTGATGTGATGTGTGAACAAGCTACTGCCTTAGAATAAGAGTATATGGTTAAATTTCTTTTTTTGTACTGTAGAAACAACTGTCCAAATTTCCTATGGGAAAAAAGTGGATCTGAATTTACATCAATAGGAAATAAATGTAAAAAAAAAGAAGTTCTAACAGCAAAAATTTAAATATTCTATGTATCTTAATCCAATGTGCATGCTGACATAAGGAAATACAAAGTTCTGGGTTAATCTATAAAATACATGGAGTATGCAAAACAGACTAGAAATAACTCAAGGCCATACCTTTCTGAAATTCTTTCACTTACTTTAAAGCAATATACTATTTTCAGTCTGAAAACTTCTCAGTGAAGGGCAGAACCAAAGTCAGAAATTCATACAGCTCTCTCTTTCACTTCACTCAAATTTCCTGCTCAAGTGGAATATATCATGGAAGGCTTTCTTGGTCTTATTAGTTACACATAAACACACACACACACACACACACACACACACACACACACACTATCCTTTTTTTTTACACCCTTTCATACTATATACTATCCTACTTTATTTAGCTTCTTATCAATTATAATTTAAGTTCTAAAAAGCTAATAAAAACTTAAAATTTTCTTCGCATTCTCTTAGGAGACTCACAAAATGAGAGCATAGCAATAATTTATTAGGACTATATCCAAACTTGGTAGAAAGTTGCTTATGTGAATATCAGGATGTTTTCTTCATTGCAGGGGCTGTTCACCTCTGTGAAAAATGTCCTTGGCTATTAAGCATTGTCCTTAAAAACTTATTTCTTGAAAAATACTTAATCTGTTTGGAGAAACAAATATGGGGATATGTTGATTAATCTTGGAAAGAATTAGAAATAGTCATATGAATCATACTGAAGATATATATCTCTACTCTAGTTCAGGTATAAGAATTTATTTATTTCCTCAGAAGAAATAAATGTATTTCCTTAGAAGACGTTTTCGTTCTTAGGGTTTTTTTTTCCATTTTCATTTTAGCTGTTGTTTGTTCATCTTGTCAGTGCCCTAAATTATTTATCAATTTTTATGTAATTTCTTAGAAACAAATTAAATATTCTCTTGATGCGTAAAAATACCACTGGTTGATTTAGAGACTCTATTTCCCTACATTTAAAGCTCTCCTCTTCAACTCTAAGTTCTTGACTCTTCTTTCTGCTCACTCTGAAAAGGAATGGTTATAGAAGAGTAACTTAATGTTCACATTCAAATTAATGATATGGGGCTGGGGATATAGCTCAGTGGAATAAGCGCCTGCCTAGCAGGCGCAGGGTCCTGAGTTCAATCCCCAGTACCGCCAAATTAATGATATGATGATATACTCAGTAAAGCAAGCACAGCTGATGTAGAAAAATTCTAATAATAGGAAAAAAGAGGCTAAAATAATGTCTAATTTTACAGATTAGTTAAACTTACAAAAGCTCCATTAAATGACCTGTGGAAGATGGAGAGCTAGATATGAAAGAGATACTCAATAATTATGTAATTGGATTTAAGTGAAAATAATTGTAAATTTTATCAATTTGGCACCACATTAAAATAACTATTTTTCTTAACTTATTCCACATGAATCCATGATAAATATAAAGCTAAGTATGGAAGATGCAGTGCTAGGTGTTATGGAGGATTTTTAAATGTGCTAAGATATGTATCCTGCTTTCGATAATCTTATATTCATGAATAACTATGATATAAGATCAAGAGTGTTGTGTGAAAGAGGAAACACTTAACTGTCAGACAGTTTGGAGAACAAAGAAAGTCCTTTTACCAAGGAGAACGAGAAGTTTTATTACAATTGGTCCATTTTTCCCTGAGAGTCAGACAGGAGGATAACTCATATCTTTGCCTCTGGGCAAGAGAGTAGATGGGATAGCAGAATCACCATGAATAAGGGTTTCATAACTAGGGAAGCACGAAGTATATGGAGGGCTGTAAACATACAGCCCTCCATTTGTTAGAGTTTGAAGAGCGTGATAAAAGCATAGAGTTCAGTGATACTAAGAATTCTGTATATAAAAATGTCATGTAAATTATAGGTGGGAGTGGAAAAGAGAGAAGTTGATCTATTGGACAAACCTAAAATCATGAAAAATTAACTTATTATTGGATCATAGCACAATATAAAACTAATGTCCATACTTGCATGATAACATATATAAATAAATTAATGGAAGATAATGGAATTCCTCCATGGAGGCTTTGAAATGATTTACATAGGCCATCTCCCATCAAAAGGAAGGGCTATGTGTGCCAATCCTTTGGCACTATGCATTGGACATAGGTATTATCTATGAAACAGGATATTATCAAAAGGGGAAGGAAAAGGTAGCTTACCGCGAGAAAGGCTTTGATCTGAGGCCATAGATGAAGGATAATGTCAATAGTGAAAAGCTGTGTGCCTGGTATGTACCTCTGTTAATGTTCTAGGGCTCCTGTTACAAGTCACCATACTGTGTATTAGGAGGCTCAAATAACAGGTATGTATTAACTTGTAATTCTGAAATGGCAAAAGTCAAGTTGGCAGGGCCAGGCTCTCTGCAGACCTCAGGAGTAGAGTCTGTTCTGTGCTTTTCTCTTAGTTTCTGCTGTTGCAGGTACACCTTGGTGTTTCTGGTTTATAGCTTCTTTACTCCCACATTTTTCTCTGTCAGCAATGGCACTTTCCCCTGTTCTGTTTTCTTTCAAAGAGTGCCAGGCACATTTGATGCAGAGCCTGCACTATTCCAATATGATCCCATTTTAACCAAATTGAGTCCATCCACAATAACTGTTTCCAAAGTAAATCATATTCTGAGGCACTGAAGGTAAAGATTATATATTTTTTGAGCTCAAACATGTATTGTTTTTCAGTTGATACTGCATGATGACAATCACATTTTCCTTTGTGGTCCATCTTCCTTAATGTGGTGGATTGACAACTGGTGGTCAACTTGTGACACCCAGCTGAACTTAACCACCATGGCGCTGGGTGTGGGAGGCCCACCTGGGGATGGTTGCCAGCAGCGTAAGAGGCAGAATGGAAGAAGAAGGAGGAAGGCTCTGGGAGCTGGTAGAAGCTGTAAGAGCTGTTAGTGCTTTTGGAGGAGCTCGTCGTGCTGGCTTTCCTGATGACTTTGGCTGTTGTCATCCTCCAAGGAGCCTGGGACCTTGTTGGCACTGAGAATGCTTCAGTTCACTTTGAGGGAGCTCTGGTCCTCACTTTGAGGATTGCTTCTTGGCTCTGGAGGGGAAGGTGGTGCACTGCTCAGTGTCCTGGAGAAGCTTGCTGTGTTGGCTGATGGGAACTCAGTTGTCTTTATCACTGGAGGAGCTTGGGACCTCACTGTTGCTCAGGATGTCTGTGGTACTTTTCAGGGAGCTTTGGTTCTTATTTTGAGTTTCACCTCCTGGCACCAGTTGTAGATGCCTCAGATTTCCAACACAGATCCTTCATCTCACTAGCACAGAGTTTCTACCTTCCACCATTGACCTTTGGGTCTTCCCAGTACAGATTCATGAAACAGGCCTCCATGAGACATTGCTATGGGCTCTAGATCTTCAGCTGAATTCATGTAGGAAGTTGTCATGGGATCCAGGCACTCCACTGGATTCTTTAGTCTTTATTGTGGACAGGTTTCCTGCACTCTCTTGTTTATGATTTCTTGAATGACCATTAAAAATAATATAAAGTATGTGTTGTCTACTATATTGTTCACTTTGCAATAAGCCCCAAACCACAATACCAAGACTCAAAGGAGGTTGAGAAGGTGGCCAGGCAAAAAGATCTGAGGATGCATTTTAATATGTTAGTGTAGACAGGATTCCAGAACAGAAAAGGACATAAGGAAAAAGTGAGAAGATGCAAACAAATAAATATGGTGTTATTAATATGAAAAACTGGGGGTGGAACATACTGAAATTCTTTGTATTATCCTCAGACTGTGGAAATTTAGAGTTGTTCCAAATGAAAAAAATTATTAAGAATTTACTCTCAATATTAAAAAAAGATAACAAAGCATAACATGCTTTGCAAATGTTTACAGGTAACAGATACTATATAGTTTAAAGTTTCATTATATTTACAAATAATAACATAAATACTAGTAAATAATTATTAGCATCCCTGTTTTTAATATAATATGCTGAATATATATTCTTGCTGCCCTCTGGAATATGTATACATGGTTTAGCAAATTCGTAAGTTGTGGTAACCTTCAGGTTAAACTAATGTTTCAGTGAAACTTTTTCTTGATCATATTAAATGGAATTAAATTGGAATTTCATAAATGCACTAAATTTAATAATAATTTAAACTGTTGGGCTGAGAGACATACCTAGTCTCTACACTGTGACAAATGATTTGGATCAAGAATTCTAAAATAATTATAGGTACTGACATTTCTCGGGAATATTCACCATGCTGTAAACTCCTACTGACTTGGTTCACTTAGTTTAACCAAGACACTTGAATCTTCAGGAGAGACATTGTCCTTAACTAATGGAGAATCCAGACCCTTATTTTATCAATGCAAAGTATGATCCTATGAGTTGACTTTTCCGACAGTAACAATGGAGAGGACAGGTCAGGCGCCCCTTGCATTTTTCTGCAGAATCCAACAGGCTCTGTCATTGCGTTTTCAAACTCATGAATTTTCTTCCTCTCTCCACTGCTTAAAAAAAGGAACCTCACTGCAAGTCCTCAAAACACCAAATAACGCCCACCTCACAACTTTCTTACTATTTTTGAAATATTCTTTCCTGTTCCTAGCTCTCTCCTTTGTATCAAAGATCTGCTCGAATTTCACTATGTAAAGTGTTCTTTCCCACTTTATTTAAAATCATAGTTCTACTCTCTGGTACCCACCCTCCTTCCTTATATAACTTTCCTAAATCATTCTAAGCTCTCTCTCTCTCTCCTTCAGGTGGTGCCTCTCTCTCTCTCTCTCTCTCTCTCTCTCTCTCTCTCTCTCTGCCTCTGTCTCTTTCTCTTTCATGCACACATATACATGATATTTTTTCTAATTCTCCTTTATAGAGGATTTTTTCTCATTAAACTGAGGACAATATCTTTGGCCTTTGTGTTCTTTGCTGTAATTTAGAATCCAGACATTTTACACGGTTGCTTAGTAAATGACTGCAGAATAAAAGAATGACAACAAAGTATTTATGAATCACAGTGTTTAATGAAATTCTATAACAATAGTGTTTAGTATTGCCATCAAACAATTTTTTATTGTTTTACTAATTGGGAATTATATTTTATATGATATACATGTATAAAATTTATAGGATATCATAGAAATTCTAAATATCCATGAATTTAGTATTAATTTTGCAAAGGAGCACTTGCAGTCTTAAGTGAATAATATATCTATTAGGTTTCAAAGATAGTCAACTCCAAACACCTGATAAAAATATGCACTGTCAGAAAGGTCTTGTTCCTCTTTGAAAGCAAGTTATTGGTGACTGAAATAAAATGATTAGATATTTGTCTGTGATCTACTATTTACTGGTGTTATAGTTTATTATTTTCAGTTAGGGATTTTATATACTTGAGTTATTAACCTAACAAACTATAAACTTGTTGATAGAAGATTACCCATTTATATGGTATGATGCTATAACTTTTACTAACATGTCATAATTTCAATAATGCACTAAAACTCTCATAAAACTTTTAACTTGATGCATGGCATAGATGAAGCCTAAACAGTAAACATGGAAAGAAGCAGTATAAATGACTTATATGGCTTTTAAATTAGTATTTAAAGAAAGAGAGGTATAAAGACACCAGTGTTATTAAGTACATATGATGCCTGCTCAAATGACTCACTCATATAAGAGATTATATGACGACAGTCATATCATAAACTTTTATAAATATGTGGCATATTGTCAGCAACATGTTCTGCTTTAATTACTATACAGTACAAATATACATAGATCAACAATGAATAGGAATTTAAAAAAAAACAAAATTACTTGTGGGTTTTTCTTCCAGATGGTTTGCCATGTTCATAAATACATTTGTTCTTTTCACCTTAGCTTAGAAACTAGTTAAATCCCAATCATTTGTGCAAATTTTCCATATGCAAGGAAAAAAATCTCAGATTTCATTTGTAATTTATGCTTTTTTGATAATGTTTATCTTTATAATTAATATTCATGTTCATAAAGATGACATTTTAAGGATTTTAAAAAGGATTTTAAAACTACTTGTGATAAAAAGAAATTAATAAAATAAACCCAATAACATATACATTCCTAGATTTCACTTATATAAATACTTTATACTTTCCTGAAAAAATGTGTTAATGGCTACATAATATTTAACTACACTGTACCCCAATTTTTAACTACTGGTGCACGCTTTTAATGTTGGTTTCATTTGCTGTCATTGTAAGTAATGTTGGAATTACAGTCCTGAGATGCTCGCTAGTTTAGATGCTTCAAAAACTAGAGCTAGGAAAAAAGTTTTGAGTGCAGGTTCTTTGTATGAGAGGTGGGTACAAGTAGCAGAAGAGCAAGCAGAGGCAGCTGGGAAGGAAGAAACCTGGGAAAGAGAAATCAGGGCAGTCACTGCCCTTAGCAGCGGGGCTCAGGTCCTGCAGGGAATGTCTGGGAACTGTGTAGTGCGACCCTCAGGGGCATAGGAAAGACGCGCGCGTTTTATCTCTGCCTCTCTCACTTCCGGTTACCCCTGAACACAGGCTAAGCCAGCTGAAGGGTCCAATCAAAAGCCTGGGGCGGCTGAGCCGAGGGTCGGAGCGAGCGCTTGCGTAGGCCATTGTCGTTCTGTGCTGCCTGTCTGTAGAAACCACAGATGAAGTAAACAATGGGTCTCTTTTTGAGGCATGTTCCATTCTGGCCGAGTTTGCTAGAAAAGCCATGCGCAGTCCACACACCCAAGTTCCTCAGTCCCCCGGTTGGCAGTGAAACCTCCAGTGACTTATATCCTAACAGCTGCCCTGGAAGACTTCCGGCCCTTTGATCCCTCTAGAATCCTGGTTTGATAGGAGCAAAGGAGTCCCAGTCAAGAAATAACACATGTTACAAATGAACGCAGCAGACCGGGTTCTGAAGATTCCATCTCTTCAGACTTTTTCATTAGTAGTATACAAATACACCATTTCTTTCTCCTATCTTAGCAAAATTTCCTGGCGCTACTTTCCTTTTAGTGATGACTGGTTTCTTTTTTGATTTTCCTTTTGAGACAGTGTCTCCTTATGCAGTTCAGGTTGGCCTTGAACTCACTATGTAGCTCAGGCTGGCCTCAAACTTGCAATGATCCTGCCTCAGACTGTAATCATAAGTGCTGGGATTACAGGCGTTTGCCACCATGCCTGATTTAGTTATGATTGGTTTCTGTCATTTCCTTTAGAAATAAAATGAAAGGTGTGCGTGTGTGTGTGTGTGTGTGTGTGTGTGTGTGTATGCTTATGTGTGCTTTCACCAGGAAACCAGGTGCTAATATCATAAGATCCTACTAGGAGGAGGTGTCGAAGCTCCTCGTGCCTTTTTCCTTCTACAGACAGATTCAGACTAGAAAAAGTGATAGATCTGCAGAGTGATAAAGTCTCCTCCTTCAAATATAAAGTGGGGCAAGGGACTAGTTGGAAGCTACAATAAATTAAGACTCGAGGTACATTCATATAATTCAATGGATCTTCTAGAGATGTCCTCTCCTTCTCTGCGGTCACTCAGAGGTCACTGTTCTTTTACAAGTTAAATGCAGCTATTTTGACCAACTTTAATGGGAAGAAACTTTCTGTTTATTTTGGTGGAATATTTCTGTGTAGGTTTCAAGACCTTGAAGTTTTTCTAAACTCTCACCCCATACTTTGTCTGGACCCTCAAACTTCTCAGTATGCCCAGAGGAGGTTACATTCTCCTCTTGTGGTAAAGTTTAAGCCATGAGATTGTTTCACATTTATCTGTGGCTGATGATTAAGAAAATGAAGAACAGTGAAAAGAAAAATGCCTCTGATTTTTTGTGCAGGCCGGCATTGTATCCCCTGGCTTGCTAATGTCTAATTTCTGCCTAACATTTTCCACTCACTGTCTCAGATTTCTCTCTCATTTTCTTTTGAAAACCTTTGGCCATGGCTTTGCCATTAATGCACTGAAACTTCCATGATCGAAGTGCCCATTACACCCGTGTCACACAATCCAATCTCAGAACTCAACTTGTTCGACCTCTTAACAACGTTTGACACTAATAACTTTCCTCTCTTGAAAAATTTCTGCCCCTGAGTCATTGGCTGCTCCATCTCAGGCACCAAGGAAAATATAAGATATTATGTAAGATCTTCCTTTATTCTTTACTTCCATATTTAATATAAAAATGAAATAAAGTACTTGTCCTACATGTTACTAGATGCCGAGTATTCATATCAAAGTTTTGAAATGTTTTCTCCTTCCTTCTTTCTCAAAATATCGAACGACCATTCTGTATTACATGCTTATGCGAGCAGTTCACTGCTGCATTTTGTGCAGGAGCTTCCTGAAACTGTGACTTGGTTCATTGCCATGCTCTAGTAGGAGAAGTGGATATGAGGAATTTGAATTCATTGATCCAGAAAGGAGACACAGACCCAGGGTTTGGCAGGTGGTTCCCTATCATTTCATCATATGATTACATGTTATTCTCTAAAACAATTCCAGGGCCTTTTACTGTTCATTAGTTCACTTGTGTATAGAAAAGTACAGTTACTGATTAAATGTAACAAGTGTTATTTATTTTCTCTGTTTAGAAAAGACAGCTGAAATGTCAGGTATTCAAAACCAAACATTAATAATATTCTTATTAGATGCTAAATTTGTCTCTTTAGTGACATAAAAACTATTGTTTTCAGTGAGATTCATTTTAAGAATGAGTCTCTGCGGCTATCGGATTGAATTATTAAATTATTAGAGCAAATGTTGATTACTTTCAGCAAGTTGGGTGCTTAACTCAAATTCATCTTAGACCTGAAAAATAGATCAATTAAAGGTGGAAAGTAGAACATATTATAAATGGCTTCGTATTTTATCAATGAGTAAATATAACACAAATGGGATTACTATGTGATTTTTCTTTAGACCTGAACACCATTCATTGTATAAAGGAAGAACTAATGCTTTCAGTGTAAATCATCAAGCTTTGGACAGTAATATAATACAAGAATGACCCAATGCATGCCTATTCAGTTTTGAATTATAATTTGAAGAAAACTATTTCAAAATGTTTAGAAATTAATGTGTTGGGCTGGGGATATAGCTCAGTGGAATAAGCGCCTGCCTAGCAAGCGCAGGGTCCTGAGTTCGATCCCCAGTACCGCCAAAAAAAAAAAAAAAAGAAATTAATGTGTTAAAATAATGAGCACCACGTTATCATTCATTAATCATATATTTAAATAAAAAAATCTTTGTTCTATTAGCACACACATCTCATTTACATAAATGAATTATGCATAAACTTAGAAAATCTTGAATTGGCAAAAAAATTAATAATGTCCTTTAAAATATATGCATCCTTGATAATTATTAATTTATTGTAGTTAATTATACTGAATGCTCTCATATGTCTAATGCTTGAATAAGATTTTTGTTCTATTCTGCATTAATAGATAAGACTAGTAAAAGATTGCCAAATAGTTAATATATTGAATATACTTTGCAATATGAAACATAATAATTTAATGTTTTAAGTACTGAACCTTGAACTTTTAGTTAAATGAAATATTATAAGTTCCTTATCTAAAGTGAGATTTATTATAGCCTTTTAATTATATTGCTTAAAATTCTTTCAACCTGAATTAATTTAATTAAAAAGAGGTTAAACATGAAATCATGTAAGAGCAGGTGGGTTAAGAAGAAAGTGCAGTAAACAAAGCTGTTGGTAATTTTCTTACTTCAACTCAAACTCCTTTCAAAGTAAGCTTTCTAGTCCTACCGTCAGTTATTCCTTCCTCAGAAAATTGGCTGAAGGAGTTAGTTATATAGGATGCAAGTCAACCTCCCAGCAGCCTTGCTTTACATGACTTTGATCTTGCATCTGAGGTGGGAAGGAAGGTTGTGTTTCTTGGTGAGTGTGTGAGGAAGAGAGGAGAGCGAGGGAAGGGAAAGGAGATGGAGAAAGGATTTAAGATGTGTTGTGCACATGGTCCACCTCCCCAAGAGGAACGTCAACGTTGTGTACTGCACCATCACTCAGACATTAAATACAAGAGCTACACACCGAGGTATGATGGGGAGCTAAGTTCAAGGTCAAAATGGACTTGTTTCACTAATGTATGGTCACTTTGTGTGCTGCCTGCTGGGTGCAATTACGTAAAATATTATTAAAATAAATTGTTAAGAAAATAATGTAATCACTTCTCAGCCTTTGGGCTAAGATCAAGTGAAGAAAATAATGTAATATTATAAAATCGATAGCCTTTTTAAATTTTAAAGTCAATAAAAATTACCAAATAACAACAACATAGACAAAAACAAAACAACACAAAAGCAACAATACAGGGTTTTAAAACAAAATGATGGGAATTAACAGTGGTTGTTGTGTTACAGATGTGCTTTATACATGTTCTAATCATAGATACTATTTTATGGATCACATAAATTTGCCATGATATAATTTTCTAAATTATTCCTCATGATATTAGAGATCAGAAATTAGCTTTGAGTCTAAAATAGGAAACAAAAATTCCGTAGAATGAATAATTAGCTCTGGTATATTTTTAATTTTCTTGTCTATTATTTACTAGGGCAGCTTTGCCAGTTTTTAATTGTTTAAATACAATGAATATAAAAAAGGTATTTCTGTCCAAAGGTCTGCTTAGTAAAGGTAACTTTCAAAATTTAGCTTTTTAAACTTTTCCCCAAATTTTGATTTATGTTTTCTTGTCCTCTGTAGGAAACATATATATCTTTCTGTTCTTGGGAATTTTTCATGGGTCTGGTATAAAATAAATTAAATGGACAAAAGCATAAAAATGTATTTAATGTAAATTTTGCAAGACCCTGGAATCTGCATAAGTAATTGAAGACTCAAAAAGTGGTGAAACCTAAGTTGTTGTGGTGCTTTTAATTTCTGTCATTTGAAAATATTCTCTCAAAGTTTATGCATTGGAAACATACCCCTTCAGTTCTCACGTTGGAGATATTTGGATTTGGGGAAGCAATTGAAGTCATGAGGTTGGGGTTTCCCTGACAGCAGAATAGCTTTATCTGAATGGCAAAAATTAGGACTTGCTCTTGTAACCCCAGGTATTCAAGAAGCTGAGGCAGGAGAATGTAAAGTTTCAGATAACCTGTGCAACTGAGGGAGACTGTGTATGGTAACACAGTGTAAAAATTATGGGGCTATAGCTCAGTGGTAGAATGCCCCTGGGTTTAATCTCCTTGATCTTTGACTTTCCGATCTGTAGAACTCTGAGGAATAAAGTTTTCTTTTTAAGTTACCCAGTCTTTGCTAGGACAGTAACTAAACTGCAGGGGAAGACTGAATCATGATAAGAATAATTTTACAGTCTGTTTGTGCAGAGCTTTCTCAGTCTCAATTTCCTCTCATTGATAAGAATGTTACTTTCCTTCATCCTTCATACAAAGGTCTTATCTCCCACTTTCAGGAAGGAACAGGTAAATGATACAATCCTCCTGCAACTGCTTTTTCTTTCGCTCCTTGTTTTTTGAGTGCCTTTTCCTCAAAAACTCCTTATGCCAAAATGACATATTTTGAGGTGGCATATTTTCACACTGTTCAGCCCCCAATGTGTAGATAAAGAAAATTAAATTCTAGTTCAAGTAGTGTTTGGTACAGTGAAAGGAAAACCAGGCCTATAAAATCTATGAGGGACGCATAGACCGCTTGTTTACATGATCTCAATCTCGCTTTGTTTGCTAACGTAAGTGAAAATCATTTTCAGTGATTTCCAAAAAATGCCTGCACTGAAATATGTAGGACAAAAATCAACTTATCAGAGAAACAAATTCATAGTTATACAGCTAAGGCATTTCCACTGGGTTTGATGAAAATAAGGCAACAGTATGTCTATAACTAAACACTTTCTTTCCATTAGGGTTTTGTGAGTCCTGGCAACTCTCCTGTTTTCTGTTACTGCAGTAGACTCTCAATGTACTTCCAGTTTGGGGCTGCTTCGTGTGTGAATTTTGTTTGCTCAACTAAATTATTTAAAAGTTGATTGCACCTCAATTACTTTTTAATAGTGGCCTGCCCAATTTATATAGTCTGGGGCTGACTAGCAGAATCATTTGGATGGTGCATATTTTTTTCTCCCTAGAATAAATGCTGATGGCTGTGCTTGATAAATTTGCTTTTCATTAAGCTTTGCTTACTTGCTTGAGGGCTTTTGAGTTTATGCACCTTCTTTTCCTTTTGTGGATACACGATATAAAAGCAAGCTGCAGAATAAAGTTTATGTATGAAGACAATTTATTCAAGTGCTGTTCTACTGTGCCAGTCCCATAGTTCCATTTGTTTAAAAGTAGACACCACTCACTCAGTCTTTGGTGAAAATTTTGAGATCACACACCTGTACCCATACGTATACACAGAACACCAAAAGTGGCATGGCACCATATTCTTTACAACTATTAGTGTCTTTTCATTGAACAATAGCTCTTAGAAAAAATTCCTTATTAAATTGATGTTTTCTAGATTCATGTGGAAATGATTGGTCATAATTTTCATGTTGGGTGAAGTATTTCAAACAGTTTTTATTTACTATGTGAATTTTCTTTTCTATTTTTATCTAATTTCGCATTTGTTTTTTTCTTTAGATTATTTACAATAGAATTACATTTCCCTGTCTTTTAAAAATGTCTTTCTTTTCTGCATAAAGTCTTGGAAATCAGATTTCCCACGGGCCCCACTGTGCCAAATAAATAATGGGAGAAGGAATGTCGCACATTCTGAGAACTCCGCTGAGAGACACATGCTTCAGTCTCTTTTCTACTTCTGTATTATTTGAGACTAATGTCCTGTATATAGCTCTGCACTTTACACAATCCTCTAATATTACAAATATTAAAGAACATTAGTGTTGTAAGTAGATATTTTTGCACAGGAGAAAGGGGATTCTAGTTAGGTTGAACCTTTGTAATGTTTTCATGAGCCTCCACTGGGAGTAGAAGCAAGAAGAAGAGGGCAGATTGTGGTTGACTTTGAACGTCCTGCTCCTTCCTGGGCTTTCACTTGGGGATTTGTAGGAGTAATTAACAAACAAGTGAATGGTACAATTGGCATTTTTTTAAACATCTGATTTCAGAGACCTTCGATATCTGAGTTAAAAAGGTCCATCTCCTCTTCTTAGAAATGTGGGAAGAATAGACCTTTTAATTAATAAATTTTATCACATCGCTTGTGAAAGCAATCACTTGAATTGGTTAGACAAAGAAATCAAATTGACATCCTAATATCTCTTTCACTAGCGTTTATCCAAATGCCATTTCCTTAACTTTTGAAATTACATTTTGAGGGATAAAATGTATGATCAAATGTGGGAGAATTTCCTAGCTTTTCTGACTCTCAGGAAAACTAAAGTTGATGTTCAGGTCAGTCCCATTCAGTTGTAGCTCTTGATGTTCCCTTCTCCCTTTCTGTGATCATATCCAAATTTCAGGACCTCACACTCTAGTTATATATTTGTACCGGGTTTTACATGTGTCCTAATTATTTAAAAAATGATGTCCCTGGAGAGTTCAGTTGCTGCACTGAGTAATTTAGCAAATGAGACCAGTGGTGATGAACTTCTGGTGCCTGTGCTGCGGCGGGCACGCAGATCCTGCTCTGTGGGTGCACAAGCCCAGTCACCCCAGGCAAGGTTTGACGAATGGTCAGCATACATACAACAGCAATGATCATGTTAATTGTACAAAAGCATGCCAATTTTTACCTTCAATTAAGAGCTATTTGTATCGTTGGATACTCTGTTATTGTGCTTTTCTTTTAAGACAAAAGATGATAATATATGTGTTGTTTCGGCTAAACTAAAACCTCAGAATTCAGGTTTAATTGTAGTGTTGGTGCTTTGCAATAAGTAAGTGGGTTTGGGATTGCAGTTTCGGTGCTTGGTCTCTAAAAGGTTCATATCACCTCAGAGCATGGATGGCCATTTGTTATCAGGAGGCTCATTTCAGATGAAAAGAAGTGTTTAAGGTAAAGACCCTCCATATGTTTGCTTGTACTTGTTTTCTGCTGTCAGTCTTTTAAGAGCTCAGCATCCATTTTATGCTCGTTTCCTTTTTTAATATGGCTTCTGTTCATTGTATTTCTATGGGCTGGGGATATAGCTCAGTGGAATAAGCACCTGCCTAGGAAGCACAGGGTCCTGAGTTCAATCCACAGTACAGCCAAAAAAAAAAAAAAAAAAAATTGTATTTCTATGGGGTGATTTAGACATCTCTTCCCAAGTCACAATAATTAAGTTTTACAGCCAGTTTGGGTAAGATTCTACTTCTTATCTTTTCACATTCATATGTATTTTTATGGTATAAATGCAAAATATTGTCTCTTTCATTATATAGAGCCCCAATTTTTTTATTCTCAGAAAAATAAGCAGACTTAATTTTAAAAACTAAAGTTTACTCTCTCCCAATTGGTAATACATATAAATATAAATCATTTTAATGAACCTACTCGCCTAAATATCTGAATCAATAAATGGCCAGTAGATAATAGTTAACAACGTACATTATCCTCTCTAAATTTGTTCTAATGAAAGCAAACTAGAGGTGAGAAAAGAAAATAATGGTCTATTTTTATAGATTTTTGTATCCACTTTATAATTCCTTCTTTTTGTTTCATAGCTAAACAGTTTATCTGATGCAACTTTGAAGTAACTGGCTACAGGCAAAACTTGTGAAAATTTATTTAGTTTTTAGAACATCTTTCTTTGGAATTAAATAGAATGCATTTGCTTGATTACAGTCTTCTAAATTACAATAAAAATAGTAGCAACCATCACTTAGACAACTGAGCACCAGCCATGTGTTATTCACAAACTTTAATACATTAAGAAAAAATAATATATTATCCACCTTAATGTATTATGTGTTTAAATGCATTTTTAAAACCATCAAGGTAAGGCTTGGATAATATATCTAAGAACTATATAATTAAGAATTGAAGCGTAATTGAAATTAGAAATCAAAATTTTCCCACCTCAAACCCTTTACTTAAATCATTAAATTGGCAATATCTTTTTTTTTTTTTTTAAGGTTAACCTTGTGCGCAGAAACTTAACTCATGAGAGACAAACTCAAGTGTATGGTAATATTAGACATATTAATGTTTTGAGAGAAAATAAGTGACTCGGTATAAATAAACCTGAGATGGAATAAGAAGTTTCTGTTTCTTTCAATAAACTGAATGTCAATATATTTTGGTTTTTGCCAGAACAGTGGAAAATCCTTCAAATATATTTTAAATATATTTGCTATTTGGATATCTAAGTTATCTAACAAAATTATTTAACTCCATGTGGTATGAAACTTTGAAAAGTTTGGATTTAGATGGTATACCTTAGTATATGTCAAAATCCTACCCACAAAGTTACTTTTCTAGAGAAGATAGCCTAAAATAGTTACCCGCCAGTTCATAGAAACTCCTAATTAAAAAAAAAAATAGCAGTTGCCCATATGGAGATATATAAAACATAAATTTGCATAAAGTCCTGAGATAAATCAAGTAGTAAAATCTAAGAGCTGGCAATGATGTGAATGGTAGGTTATTTTAGAACAGTTCTCAAGGAATAATTCTCAAGACTAATTTTAATTTTAAATAAGACAGGCTTGCATGACTGTGACAGTATATTGAAAGAAAGTCCGGCATGGTCACATACTCTAAGAGTAGACCGTTAGTAAGAATCTATTTCATCCATAAAGACGTAGCCATTCGAGTTTTCCATTGGTACCACCCACTGGAGCAATTCTGATGAAAGAAAGGATAGTGACAGTAACACATACTAAGACTGCTTCTGGGCATGAACAAGGTGAAAACCAAATTTCATTTTGCAGTTCTTGATCTGACTGTGGTAATCATCCATGAAACAATGTAATGATTCCATAATTGGTAATTTTTCACTCCCACTCACGAAGATCTAATTTGAGTAGTCTAAAAGGTTATTGGGACAAAAACACAGTTAACAAAGACACATGGTAAGCTTTTTTTTTTTCACGAAGATATAGTTTGAATATAAATAATTATCTTTAAACATAATTAATTAGAATAATTAATATTAGTTTTTCTAAATGCAGTAGATTTCAGTTCATGAATGCTTTTGTTTGCAAATGATTTGGTTCTCAAACAACCATATGGCAAATTTTATTTTTGTTTGCAAATTTTGCATCAAGGGACAAACGTGACCATGGTCATCTTACCCACACAACCCAAACCTTTTCCAAACCATCTTTTCCAAAACCATAGACCTAATTAAGCTTGTGAGCCAAGATACCACAGTACCTTCATACTGCTTGAAAAAACTCCGATATTAAAGTTGTAAAAAATATTGTATGCAATTTACTTTTCACCTAAAATTACGTAGGTTCTACTATTTTGTGACATTTACCATTTAAGAAAAATAGAAAGTAACCCTTCTTTGGAAATTCTTGTAGAGGCACACATTTCTAATTTATTTACTTGATAAAGTAAAACATATGAGCTCCATATGAAAAGCGTATTTACGCAGGAAACCAGCATCTTAAATTGCTTAGTAATTCATCAAAGATATAATGTGGATCAAGGTATTAAAGCAAATAACATGTACAGTACATCTCCTAGGAAAGGAAAGCAATTTAAGGAGCAATGGTAGTTACCTGGAAAGTTTTTTAGTAAATTCTGAGTAAAAGTTACAGAAAAATTATTTGAAATTTATAATTAATAATGATAAAAACAATTGCAGCCTACTCCTGAATGTCACACTGGGGTGAAAACCATTTATGGACTTTCTGAGAATAAAATTAGCTCACCTCACTATTTTCTATTAAGGAAATTTCCTGACCTATTAAAATTACATTATACCTTAGAGATATCATGAAATTTCCATGAAGTTAATTTCTGTTCAAGAGGCGTAAAAGGCCAAAATTTGGTTGTCCTATTAGATACTAACCATCTGTAGTTTAACCCAGAAATCCCAACTTGTAAAATATTTTATGACTTTTTAATCTTATACGAGTTAGTTATTATAAAAGGTGTTTCAGCAAAGTAATTTATAAATAGTGCCCATCATATAGCTCAGAGGAACAGCACCTTCCTGACAAGCATGAGGTCATGAGTTTGATTCCCAGTTCTGAAAACAAAATATATGAACAACAGAAATGTACTGCTTATAGATCAGGAGGCTTGAAAGTTCAACTTCAAGGCGCAAACAACTTGCTATTTGCTAAGGGAGTGCACATCACAGGTGGTCCCTGTGGTATATCCTCACTTGATATGAGCACATAAAGGCAAAAACTTCCCCAACCTTTCTGTATAAAGGAATTAATTCCAATCATGAGGGTTCCAGCCCTCAAGGGCCTGTCATCTCCCAGAGGCACTTACCTTTTAATACCAGCCCACTGGAGATTACAGAGCATCAGATGAATTTTGGCAACAAGTTCAGATCACAATAATACTCTCCTAATTCTCTCATATTACCTAGAAAGGCATGATTTCACAGTTTTATATTATACTTCAGCAAAGATCCATGCACATAAGGAGACCGGACATACACAACTTGTAAGACAAGATGTTATCAGAACCGCAGGGATACAGAGAGTGTTAGCTATAGGGCAGTATGAGATATGTCTTTTCAAAATCTCTTACAAAATAAAAAGATTGAAGTAAATAAAATGTGTTAGTACCAACAGGAGAGGAGTGGATGAATCAGCTGCTGAGTGTGAACATGTGATGGAGAACAGCAAACATGTGGAGAGAAAAATGAAAGAGGAAATACAAGCCCTTACTTAGTCTTTCTGATGGGAAAAAAAAGACATCACAGCAATATCATTACTATTTTATTTTTCAAAAATAAGTAACGGACTTTATTTCTTTGCCTGAAAAGAAGGCAACCAATGGTGTTTTCCTGGCAGCTTCACCTTGTTTTAAGATGACAACCCCAGAGTCACATATTATGTAGTCTTTTCAGACTAGATTTTGCTTTTACTCAAGTACATGTAATGTTTCTAGATGTCTTTCTGTGGCCTGAGAGATTTTTTCAAAATGAATAAATTTTATTCCAATTTATGGATCATCCCTAGTTTCTTTATCTATTCACCTATTGAAGGACATTTTTGTTGCCTCCAAATTTTGACAATTTTAAATAAAGCTGCCAAGAACATCTCTGTGTAGGTTTTTGCATGAACATAATTTTTCTATCACTTTGCTATATACCCAGGAATGTGACTGCTGGGTAAAATGGTAAAAATAGATTCAGATTTAGCTATTGCCAATCTCTTTTGCAGAGAGGATTTACAGGTTGCATTCAGTGAAGCAAAAGCCAATTGTTCTTAATTGCATCTTCAGTTTATTTCTCCCTTTCCTTAGAAGGATGTGTAATTATGTTAATTTATAATTAATCCTCTGACTCTAGAACCACCAAGCCTAAGCATGAATGTACCTTTGCCCATTTAGGTCCAAGTGGGAATGATGTATTTCCTGAATGAGTGCCAAGTTATTAACCTTAAAGAAAGCTAGTTTAATTTCCATAAGGCTATAGAAGTTAATTCTATTTTTTTGGTTGGTTGACTAGTTTTTCAAATTTTTGGTTTGTTGAACGAACTTCAATCAAAATTAAGGCTAAATAGTATTTAAAATATGTTTCAATCACTCTTTTTGAGACTTTGCAGTCATATATAATAATAATATATTATTATTATTATTATTATTATTCCTGGAATGAAGATATATTAAATGAGGTCTTATCTTTATTTTCTGGACAGTAATATATCTATTTTTAAAAATTCAGCTGGTTAATAAAACCATTGACATTAAAAATTATAAAATTTTCTCTTTTTATATTTTATATGATAATATTTGTAAACAGAATATAAAGTCTTTTAGTTACTAATTCTGAAATTAATTCTAAGTATTCACTAGGATTTCTTGTGTTATAAGTACACCAGTTTATTTTTTTTCTTCTTGGATATATTTGGATTTGGTTTTAATATCCATTGGTTCTACTTGCTTTTGTTTGTAAACACATTATAGTCAGGGTTCGCAAGGGAGTAGATTTAATATAGGACACATAATTTATAGGATCATTTTCTAATATTCACCCAAAAAGTCAAATGCACAAACATGCAAGAGATCTGTCCACACACTAGACTCAAGAGAATCTAGCTGGCAGGACTCTATGGCAATGTTTTGAATGAGTCCAACTGGAGACCCAGAGTCCACAATGTATCTCTTTCAAGTCTGTATCAGGGAGCTGCACTAAGAAGGCCCAAAGTCAGTGGTGGAAACTAGAAAGTCTGTGTCAGTGGGTTAAAGGGTCTGTGCCACTTGGCTGAGAAATGTGCACTGCAGTTAAGGTAACCAAAGTTCCCCTACAGAGAAACACAGCCATCCTCAGTCTCATTGAGGATCCGAGCTCCCCCCAGGGTGAGAACAGCTGAGTTTATTTCAGGAAATCCAGCAGGACAAGCTTTCCCAGGAAAATCCAACACAACATCTTCTCCTGCAGTTCCCCTTTCATGCTGCTGGCAACAATCGTCAGATGTTCCTTCCACACCCAGAAACTGCTGATTCAGTTCAGTTGGGTGTTGCAAGTTGCACATTAGTCAGTGTAACACAAAAGGATTGCTATGATTTATAAAAATGAGTATTGCGTATCTTAGCAATATATTAGCAATAAATTATTTAAAATTTTTAAAAGTTAAAATGCTGTCAATTTTTATAGACCTCTTTGTATAAAAATTTGTACATTATTATCTCTTCCACCAAATAAAGCAGTTAGAATAATTATTTTTTGATATTATTGATAACAAATCTGACATTTTTATTTAGTGAGAGGTAGTATTATAATCTCAGTAAATGAAAAATTGTGTTAAAGCAAAGCTTTATGATTTTAGGTGTTCTAGCAGTAATGTATATATGGTTACTGTGGAACGCTATTTGTGATGATATTGATTTATGCCCCATTTAATAGTGTGAGGTAGGTTAAAAGTATAAAAATTTTATAATGTTTTATGTATTTTATGTCTTCCTGCTATAAAAAATTGAATAATAGGCAGTCTGCAAATTGGGTAAAAAATCATGTGTATGTAAACATTCACAATATTTCAGGACTACATTTATCATAATTATTATTTACCCCACAAATATATATTGACATTCAAATTTATGTATTTATATTCTTAATTTCCTTCTATATTGTTCTTTTCTATTTCTTATATATAGTATGAAACATTTTTAAAAGTTTTCTCGTTACTCATATTGTTTTTAGTACATGTAGTGAAATTTTTGGACTTGACTTTTTTTCCTTATTACTAAGAGAAGACTGTGCAGATGCTTTGGTAACTACATGGTAAGTTTTATATGTAGAAGGCACTCAACTTTCAGAGATTCATTTTATGATTTTTTTCACTTTACAGAGTGAAAAGCAACACGGGTTCAGCAGAAACTATAATTTGTACTTTGCTTTTGAGCATCCTCAGGAGTAAGAGCATACTGTACAATATTCTCCTGCAGTGCGAGCCAGCCGCACATGACCAGTGTGAACAGTGGGTACTCAGAAGGCCCGTGTGCTGCTAATCTCTGCTTCGTGGTGTGTTTGATATATTAAATACATTTTTCTCTAAAATATTTCAACCTAACGATGGGCTTTCAAGATCTACCACCATCATAACTCGAGGAACATCTACAATTTATTTTAAATGTTTCAAAAAATCTAAGATAAGGTAAGAATATTTCCAAGGGAGGTTTTTAATTAGATCCAATGCATATAATCATCACGTTCACTAATCAAGTTATCTAAATTAATGTAGTAACTAAACACAAGAATTATAACATCCAAATCACTGTAGTAACTAAACAGAAGAGTTAAAACCCATTTCATCCATACCTGTGAGACCAAAATTCTTCTCAACATAGTAAATGCTTATCTCAGGCATCCTTGTGAATTTATTGGCTGGTAAAATTAACAAAGCCCCTATGTGTAACACTATCTTTTTATAAGAATTTACCTGTGAGTCTGTCTGTATTTATAGTGTTTGGCTGGCTGAATAATGATACTCTATCATGTAGACATTTTTCTTCTATATTTCATGGTACTAGAGAGATAAGTTTAAAACTTTGAATATGTTTTTGTTAATCAATTTTTTTGAGCATAACAAATCTAAGAGCACTTTAATATAAAGCAAAGAAGTTTTGTTTTGAGAGTAGCAGCTGTTGGGTATATAATGCCTTTTTAAAAAGTATTTCTCTGTTGTACAGCTTGAGGAATACTAGATAATTTGTAAGCTTTTGTTCTAGGTCTTCTCTGACAGTTCACTATTATACATTGTGAGACCCTAATGGAATAGAACATTCTTTGCTTACAGAAAAAATGCTTCTGAATTGAAAGCAATACAGCTAATCAAATGTAAGTAGCATACATAATATATATGGTTTCTTTTCTTTTTGTTAAGAATGCATAAGTAAATGTAAATTTAAGATCTCCTCCATCATAAGGAAACACTTATCATGCACTGTGGCCACAACTTTTGAAATCTGAGGCACAGCAGCACAACCTCTATGAATTTCTTTCTTCTTTTATACAATTTCATTCACAGAATAGTTGTTTGTATTCACAATTGTACCAACTTCATCATATTTGGTTTCCTACTTTCAAGAACTTAGTGGACCAAGGGAATAAGAACAAGGTGTGAGGAGGAGGGGAGGGAGACGTGAGAAGAACCCAGATGAACCATGTACAGGGTCCTAATAACTCCAGTCCGTGTGAGTATTACACTCCTCAACGTGAGCTAAGACTAACAATAGTAATAAATACAAAAAAAGTGATAGGAGAAGCAAAGGAAGGGGGACGTGGGAGGAAGGGAGAGGGGATTAGAAAAAAAAGAACAAGCTGTAATATGCTCACGTAAGCACGCCCCAAGAGGGGTGTAAACCGCATGAATTACAAATATGCACTAATAAAATACAAATTTTAAAAATATACTAAAGTTTAAAGATGTTTTTATAAAGACTATGTCGAACACACTGCATTTAGAATTATTCTCCCCAAATCATCATCTTACTATATATTTAAGTTTATTATGAAGTCATTAAAATTTATAAATTCTTTGTAATCTGCTCCAAAAGATACGGCAACTGAAATGGAATTTATGAATAAAACAAATGGAGTTTAAATGTTCATAAAAATATTATCACCTGCAAAATTGTAATAATTAGTTAACAAATATTTATTAGAATTAGTTATTAAGGAGACACTATGATTCACACTTTTCCATTTTAAATGACACAATTGGTTTCCTGCATATTTTTTCTTCATAATTTATTGTATGTGTTTCATTTCAACTCTACAAGCGTCAAGGACTACTATTTCTTTGATTCAGCACCAACCTCTTAACACTGACCGTATTTCAACGGAAGAATAGCACGGAAGTATTTTGTTTTGTGCAAATTTTCTGCCTTTTCCTCCGTGCTTACGTCGCCATCAGATCTAACACCACTGACAGTCTCAGCAGTCACGCTCTGCGTGCTAAGGCACAGAGAGCAGCACCTTCCCCTTCTTTTCCTCACTGTCAAATATGTTCTTTATATAATGTAGTCACTGATTTTCCATATCACTCGTTCAACTCTCTTCTGGGCAAGTTTCCTAATGGGCAGATTTCTTCAAATGTGGTAGGAGAAAGTAGTGACTTTGCTTATCACTTTCCTTCAGTCGTCATTTATCATACTACAATATATTTTAAAATCTCTCTCAAATCTAAAAGTTGCTCTGGTTTTTACTGCTATTCACATCAGTCAACCTAACTGACCAAATCACTACCACGTATAATGTATTATCTTTAAATAGTCTTAATTGAAACTATTGACCACCTATGTATGTACATGGAACAATGAAAGACTCAAGTAGAATTTTTGAACTAATACAAGATTTCTATTACAATATTTAAAATTAGCAAGAAATTGTTTATTCTAGGGGGTCTTTAGACTTGTAAACCGTTTCTCATGGTGTATGTCTGCATCAGACTTTTGGAGAAAAGATAAATCTGGTGGGAGATCTAAGAAAAAGAAGTCTTCAATTAGCATTTTAGGGGTGAATTCTCTGACTGATAGGTACAAAATACAATGGAAAACAATCATGTGTACAATCTCTACAAGCAATTATGTTTTGAGAATGGATGGAAACCTTTTACACTTCTGGGTATTTCCTCAATATTAATTGTGTAACTATTTTTGAACAAAGAGATTTGTGACACCTACCTGACAAATTGCCAGGTACATTTTTAGGGAGCTGTGGTATTTTATAAGAGAATTTATTAAAGAAGAAGAAATAGTTCCTAAAAAAAAGAGAAAGAAATAGTTCCTAAATGTGGCTGTAAATAAGAATTTTGTAAAGAACTTTCAAGACATAGATTTACATAACTGGCCCCTATGATAAGTAATTGCTGTGTCAATGACTTGAGACAGAAGTGGCCAGATAATTGGTTTAGCATAGTTTTGGGTGGGGTTGAACGGATTTACTGAATAGGGAAGGTGAGGCCTGGCTTTAGGTGGCAACAGCCAATAGGCTTATAGCCTGAATGAATTAAAAGGGAAAGAAAAAAGTCTCTTCCGCTACCCTGGAGTTGCTCCAGTCTTCGCTGTTGCTTTGGATGTCTGTCTCCAGGCTTCCAGTGCAGACTCTTCAGCCGCCTTCCAAAGTAGATCCTTCAGCTTCCCAAGGCAAACCGAAAAGAACTCTGCCGTGAGCTGCAGGTTTTCCACCTTTGACTAGATCATTCTGTTCTCCAGCGGGCTGCGATCCCTTTGACATTCTTCCACATGTGACTCTCCAGGCAGTCACGGCAAGCCTACCCCGTATAATATGTATTCGTTTACTCTAGTGAACTCAAATATGGCCCCAAATCCTACTGAAGTCAAATGACAACTGTTCTCTAACTTACGAGTTTCTAAACTATTCTATTGATAATCCTGTTGCAATAGCTGAGATGTAGGCCAGGAACAGAAAACTAGGACCTCCTCTGAGAGATACTAGGCTGCTTAAAATAATTTTTATGTCGCAATTTTATCTTTTAGAAATCTCCAAGGATTTCTCTTGTTAAGTTATAAATCTGTTCCTTTCAGCAGGAACTACTCTTTAATAAAGAACAGTTAAGCTCATTAACAAAAATACAAATAAATGGAGATACACATAAATTAAAAGGAGTTAACATATAAAAAATATTTTTCCAAAGTAATATAAGCTCAATACAGTTATAAAATTTTCCCATTATATATTTATGGAACTTAGTAAATGAGTTATGAAATTTATGTGGAGGGTCAATAATACTGGTATAGAATTATTTCAAAATAAGAGGGCTGACTAGTAGTAAATATACCTTAATAAATATCTGTATGGTATTTTTGCATGGATTAATAGACAAAGTCACATTAAAATTACAACATTGAACATAAATCCCAACAATAGCAGCAAAGAAAAGTAAGCTCAAGTTCCAAAATGGGCAAATACATACGTACAGGTATAAGTGCAACTGACTCCCCTCTTGGTAAATGGAAGCCAATAAACACAAACAGAAGAGTAGACTGGAGAGAAGTTGTAGTGAGTAAGGAAAGCCCTGGAGGTAATTAAAAAAGCAGTGCTCACCCTGAGGAAAGATTTAAAGAGCTTTTACTGGGAAGACCTACATATTCGTAGAAGAAAGACTCACCATCTCATGTAGAGGTGAACTCCTTTCTGAGAAAACTCTATTTTGGCAGATGCAAAACCTTTGGGTAGAGAATTTAGCAATATAATAACAGTTGCAAATGCACCTGGGAAGAAAATTTAGTACTATAATGATCAGAGTGTAAAGTCACTAATAAGTCAGAGAATCGGTGTTTTTGGCTATTTCCTTGTAAGGTTCCATGAAAGATACTGTTTAGAAATTCGAACAAAGTAAAAAAAAAAACAAAAAACTGACTTTGAATATAATAAAAAAAAATGTGAAGAGCAAGTAGCTTCACTCATTCCCAAAGAAGACTGACTTATCATTTCAGAAAAGTCCCCAGTCCCCAGCGGTACACCTTGGCACAGAGCTATCACATCTCCTGTTCGTACTCATAATGCCGTGGTCATCTTGCCAGAAACTCATTTATCCTCCTATTAGGACCCTTTCTCTGCCACTTCCTCTGTTAAGGAGACATTTTTCCATAGTGCCTTCTCTCCAGTCTTCCCTGTTAAGATTCTACGTGAGGCCCAAATTCTACTCTGTGATCACATCTCTTTGTGAGCTCTGATGCATAGGTTCAGAATGGTACATATTGAGTTTTCCTTCTCTCTCATAAATGTGTTTCTGTTTTTATTTTTATTTTATTTTTGATCTGCCTAATACATATTGTTACAAATACTGAACACTCTTAGGAACTTAAGACTAAAATTTTCCATAACCACAGATTTTCACAAAAGATGAACAAATAATGACCTTTACATTTTGAGAAGCTTGTAATGTTCATTTGTCACAAAGAAATTAAAATTTAAATAAGAAAGTACCAAATTTTTGGGGGGAGTAAAAATGATATACATTCAAGTTTAATAATCTTTAATGTTAGCTGAAATACAGAACATGGGAATGACTAATTGGCTTTTAATGCATAAAATACATGGACACATAAATAGTTACCGGTGAATTGCAAAGAAATTTGTTATCAGGAAAAATTTTAAAAGCACCTTATAAAACTCAGCTGCACAAATTAATACATCAATGGATTACAAGGCCAGGTAGAATAAGTTGTTGGCATTCCTCGGTATGAATGTGTACCCATTAAAACACACTCTGAAAAAGACACAAACAACAAATACATATGTATGATGTGATTGCTTTTATATAAAGTGAAAAATAGAATGTAAACTGTTTAAATACGGGGTACACAACTGTATAAAAACACACACGTGTGTAAATTAGACATAAAAGTGTTACAAAAGTCAACATTGACAGTATTAATATTTGGGGAAGGAAGATACATCTGCAAAGGAGTGCATACATGATGAGAGAATGAATATGGTATAAATTTCTCCAACTGAGTGACTCTGTTATGTAAAAATTCCTAGTGTGCTAAATGAGCATTACTATATACCTCTCTCTTGTAAAAATAGAGCTCAAAGCAAAAGTATAATTGTGAAATAAGAGATTTAGTAAATTTAAGGGTATTCAAAAATGTTAAGCGATAGTATGGATGTTTTAAACACATATGTTTTCATTCCACGTTCATAATAATTAATTTTTTTACTTTTTTGTTTATAATGCATTATTTTTTACTTATTTATTTAATATTGATAAAAAGCCATAAGAAAAGAAATGAAAAGCTACTAAATTTAAATTGCAGTCCAGGAAATTTTCAGTTTCTATGAGCTTCATGTAATTTAAATGGCATATTTTTTATTTTCTTTGTTATGAAATACATAAAGGAAACAACTAATTTCAATGACTGGGGGAGAAGGGAAAGAGGCTACATTTTAAAACCAAAATTTAACCACACCTTAATAAAAATTAAAACTCATCATTATAAGAGCAAAGAGGTTGGAAGATAGGATTCTTTACATAGGAAATTAACATTTTAAAAAGTTATTGCAAAGCAATGTCCATACCACTTGTACTGAACTATGCTGAAATCAGTAATCATAATTCATACTATAGAGAAAAAGTAGATGATCTAAATTTCTGATTTTACAAGATACCAGGAGACACTTATTTCTAATGACCACAAAGAATTTAATAACTCCATATTTAAAAAATACATAGCACAAGATTTTAGTACGTTTGTGGTGACATTGCTATGAACACAGCTGTTTCCTGCTGTATAAAATTCTAGGATGTCCAATTATACACAATGTGTTGTATTTGCAAACGATAATAAAAGACTAAACTACCACCTCATGTATCTGCAATACAGTTGAGTGTTATTTTGGAGGATGCTGCGTGCACTCACTAAAACAAAGGCTGACTGTGACAGTAGTTACAGTTGTGTTATGCTGGCATTAACCAGCACCGGAAGCAGCATCGTACGGCTCAGACTTAAATCAGGAGGTCCAGTCAAGTGACTGAGTTATGCCCTCCAGCACCATAAGTCATTCAGTCATGTTTACCCCTTGTCAAAATCGACTACTGACACATTTCTCAGAATGTGTCCCCGGCTGTGTATAGATTAGGTGCAGAAAAATAATTTATCTTTTTCCTTCTTATGTTCAAAGTGTGGGACCCATAGACTAAACCAAACTATTAGGTTCAGAGGAAAAAAGAATTATCACACATCCGTGGATAGGTCTTTGGAGAAAAGAAGTGCAAGCCTTAGGAAATGATCATACTCACGGGTTTATACAGCATCTTAACAGAAAACGATATACTGTGAGTAAGAAAGGAGACAGAAAGGGTGTTTGGGTTTCTAAAGAGTGGCAAGATGAATGTCTGACTGAAATAAAGGAAAATAAGATTTCTTGTATTAAATTTTTTGAAGGACGCCAAGTATTCTACAGTCCTCAAAGCAATACCAGTGTCTCCAGCAGCTAAGATACTCTCCTCTTGGTGGTGCTTGTGTGGAAAAATGCCTCCACAGAGGGGAATGTGCACCCTGCTTTTCAGGAAAAAAGAAGTTACGCGCTCTTGCGTTGCCATTTTCAGTTGTCTTTAGTTCAAGGTAATCTTTTGTCAAATTGGGATATTTTGTGGCATTTGATTCTGTTCAATAGTAAAACGAGAAAAACATATGTGATGAATAAAATAAAAGGATGAGAGAAGCAGCTCAGTGAATAATATAAACTGGCAAAATTAAGTCTAAAGAAGTCCAATAGCTCCTCTGTAATAATGATATAAATATATAGGATAGTGTCTCTAATTAATAATGAATTGGCCAAAAGACAACTTTCTTTAGCTCACCAGCCCTGTAGCCTGGGGCCTGTTTGCTCTGGTCTCTGACTTGTCCTCCGGACATGGTGCTCTCAGACATGGTGCCCACAGGGAGAACACTGTGAATGCAGAGTTGGCTCTGCTCCCCACGGCACACAAACTGGCCCGTGGGGATGCTCTTGGTGGTTTCTAGAACCAGTATGGATCCAGGTACATCACCTTGAAAAGGAGCATGCCCTCTACTTCATCATGGGTGATGACCCTCACCATGACTTTATATAGCCCACTGCCTCGTAAAATCCACAATTTACGGGTCCAGCACCTGCATCGTGTTTCACATGCCCGTGGAACTCAAAGATAGCACATTCTCTGCTCAGGGATCATGCAGTCCATGGCAGTAAGTTTATTTTCAAGCACAGGGGAAAGTCTGACATGCTTTTCATAAAGAATGGACTGAGAAATATAAAAGATAAAATAGGACATGCTTTATAAAATGTGACTGTCATAATGCATTTGGGAAATGTTAGTCCACTGAATTTAAGTGAATCCGCATTAGGACCTTTCATAAGATATTATCATGATGAGGAACTGAAGGCAAAGTTTGGAGAAAAATTTTTTTCTATAAGTCTTTTCTAAAACAGGCAATGTCTTGAATACAGGAAATAAAGTTATAGCCAAGGAGGCTTTGAGCCATTAAAAAGCACCAGGTACTGTGCACCAAGAGAACTGGACTTCTGAGCAAAGCCAAAAGTGGTGAGGCTTTGGGCACACTTGGAGATGCATTCAAAGTATTGCTCATTGTGATGTGGATATGAGTTTCAGGACTGGGGTAGCAGAGTAGAGGATAAATCTATAATGTCCCCCCAAAGTCCATATGCTAAAGGCTTGTTCTCTAGCTTGTGCTACTGTTCCAGAGCACACATTTCTCGTGTGAGGCCTAGTAGGAGAAAGCGAGGATGTTGGGCGCATGTCCTTGAGAAGACATCAGCACCCCGACCACTTTCTCTCCTTGGGCTTCCTGGCCACTGTGACACCAGAAACTTGTCCCACTGGGCTCCCACACCACATTTCCCTCCCCATGGGCTCCAAGTCAGTGGGGCCAAGAGCTATGCTCTGAAATGTGGGTCTTCTCTTTACTAAGTTGCTTTCCTTCAATGTTCTGTTACAGTGGCAGAAAGCTGACTGATAAAGTCAGTCTGTCCAGAGAGGCATTCCATCAGCCCATCCCTGAACCTCCTCTGCCTCTGTGATTCCTGATTTCTGAAACCATTTAAAAAGTATAGGATCCCATTTCCTCTTAAAATGATCTTTTTACAATTTTCATAATTATGAATCACTTATACATAAGTCAGTTTCAGTCCATTTAACACAAACTATTTTATCAAAGGAGTAATCAAATGCGGTACTCTGGGCTCAAGAAAAAAATGCATGGTATTCATTAATATGTGTTTGAGTGCAATATACATTTGAATTTATATTTCTCTCCCTGAACTTTTACACAGTTTCCTGATTTGAAATGAACTAGTTTAATTTTCAACATAACATTTTAAATCATAGTTTTATCTGGTAATACATTTTGGTCACAAATGACTGAGAAATCATTTTCATAACATTTTTAATGGTTCAACTGATTCATCCCTAAAATGACTTATTTTCCTTATGGTGCACCATAACATTATATTATGTTCTTTTCTGCATTTTCATTGCAAATTCTGGAACATCTATTTTATTTTCATTCGCTTTGTTGGTGTCAATATTGAACAATAATAAGAATGTAACAGCCTGTTTTAATGTCTATTATAAGTATTCATGTATTATAATTTTTATTGTGTATCTAGATGCCTTGCACATCTGTGTGTGCATCTAGATGCCTTGCAAAGTGCAAATAGCTGAGTAGACTAAACTCAGAGATAAAATGACTGTGCATTAAAAATAAGTAATTGAACATGAAACACACTGGTAGTTTCAGCTTTTCAAATCCTTAGGAAAGATTGCAAGTCCATTAGATTCTATAAGGCACTGAATTTCATGAGCAGTTAGTGGTAATGGCTTTGTACTATAAGACCTCCCTCGGTAGTTGCAGTTATGGTATTAAAGTTTAGATGATACTAGAGCTACACTTGATAAATCTGACTGACATCTGTAAAGAATACAGTGCAAGAGTAATTGTAGGGTAATTACTGATAATTTTGTCTAGGAAGTTATAGCAAGAACAAATTTATAGATTGAATTATGAAACACTTGGAATGAGCATGCAGCTGACAAATACTAATTATTATTTTGAACTTTGAAAGAGGTGTTTAAGATGTTAATACCACGGATGATGCAATGCAAGAATGCTGATGGCAGTTGAAAATCAAGTTAAATAAATTCTTAAAATCAAATGTTCTTTTAAAAAATAATGTATCATCAATGAGGTTCCTACTTCTAATAAATTTTAGACTTAATAAGAAACTCAGAAAAGAACCTGGTCATCCTTTTGTATCTTTTTTTCAAATACAAAATGAGTAAATTCATGTATTGTAGAACTAAATGGAGTATTACTCTCAATGAAACCATTAGAAAATGTAATTGCACATCATATTTCTGGGGGAAAAGAGGTACGTGGCAGCCTTACTCATATTTTGCACAGTTGAATGTTTTTAGTTATCACATCTCTTCATCAGAATCTCATCACCATTTTGTGAGAGAATTACTTAACATTTGGAACCTGAGCCTCATGAATGGAACACAAAGAGTGAAGTTCACCTGAAAGGTCCTGACTCTGAAGTGAAACAGCACAGAGAGAAATATATTAAAATCTTTTACCTCTGATGTATAATCCAGTCAGTTTGTAGGCTATAAAATCAACAAACAAAAATCAGTAGCTTGTTTCTATGCTACTAATATAAAATTGCTAACAAATAAATCAAGAAAGTAATTCCATTTTCAGTAATTTAAAAATCTAAGGATAAATTTACTTAAAGACAGAATGGTCTCTACCAGAATAAAAAAAAAAAAAAAAAAAAACCCTCATGAAAGAAATTAGAGAGGACACATGCACAAGAAATGGAAAAATATCCCATGTTCATAGATTGAAAGTGTTAATGTTTTTTAAAATTTGTAGCACCCAGTGCCATTGAAAAAGCTCAATGAAACGTTTATCAAAATTCTAATGACATTCTTCATATGCATACCCAAATATTTTTTTAAGCAGCTCTAAAAGACCATCAGTAGCCAAAGCAATCCTGAGAAAAATGAAAAAGGAAAAAAGACTGGGGGCGTTATAATATCTAAATGTGAAACACACTGGAAAGTAACAGTAACAAAAAAATAGCACCAATGCTGGCATAAGAACAGTTGTGCAGACTAATGGAATTGCATGGAGAACATAGAAATAAATCTGTGCATTGATAGAGAACACATTTTTAAATAATTCTATAACAACATATAGAAAGAGAATTATCTTAAATAAATCTGAGACCACAGATAATATTCATAGGCAAAGATAAAAACTAAACCTCTCCTTGTCTCTCTCCCTCTCTCTGTCTCCCCCTCCCTCCCTCGTTTTCTCCTTTCTTTCTTGTTTCTCAGGACATTAGTCTGAGCAAAGCTATATTTAATATGACTCTTAAAACAGAGAGAATAAAATAAAAAAAATTAAGAAGTACAATTAAGTAACTAAAAAGTTACCACACAGCAAATGATACAATCAACAGAATGAAGAAATGACCTGCATAATGGAAAAAATAAGAACTGTGAGCTACTCAAGAGAAAGGGATGAATTTCCCAAATATAAAAGGAATTCAAGTGACTTAGTAGTAAAACAAAACAAAAAACAATCATAAAAAGAAGTGAGTAACTTGAGTAGGTGTTTCTCAACAAAGGACATGTGAATGACTAACAAGAATATGAAAAATATTCAACATTACTAATCATCAGAAAAGGCAGATCAAAATCATAGTTCTGCACCAAGCAATGAAAATGGATAGTATTTAAAAAATAAGAAATAGGGAGGATGAAGAGAAAGGGAAATTAAACAGATTAATATGATGTAATATATACTTACTATGATATATTATTACACGACATAATGAGTCTATGCCTGGAAATTTAAAAACAGAACTATTCTATGATGCACCAACACCTTCACTTCATATACACACAAAGACTTGACATCAGTGTCCTGAAGAGGCACCTATACTTCTAGGTTCACAGCTGAATTCTTCATGATTACTGAGATGTAGAATCAACTCATGTTCTATAAATCTATGTTCTATAAATATATATTCTATAACAGTTGTCTTTTTAACTTTCTGTAAATATATGTGTTATTTTGTTATGAAAGCCATAGTTGTGACTGAATACTTACGGTTCAAAATAATGACGATCCTCAACTTGCAATGTTGCAACTTCTGATGTCTCAAATTTATGATGGCTTGAAAATGATGTCCATTGTGAAGAAATTAGTGGTATGGATTTTGAATTTTGACATCTGCTGAGACTAGTGTTATGCAGGAGACAATCTCTTCTGGGCTGAGGATGCCCATAGGTGGCAGAGTGCACAGGTAGCATGCATGAGGCCATAGGTTAGATGCCTAGCATTACAAAAAAGCAACGAATCACAGGTTGTGGTTATGCTGCGCAGAAATGGCAAGCTGAACGCCCAGGCAGATACACGGTCACAAGGAAAAACAGCAGATTCCCTACAGCATGTGGTGTTAAACTCTGCTGTGTGGTTGGTGAGGGGTATTAATGTATATTTGATTTACAATATTTTCAATATTTGGATGAGTTTATCATGATATAACCTCAGAAGAAGTTGACTTACTCAGAGATATAAGCATACTTATATTATTTAGTCTTGAGTTTTTAACTCATTGTAGATATATGTTTTATGGCATTTATCGTTTTAACCGTCTCTAAGTACACAGTTCAGTAATACTAAGTAATTACGAATGTCACGTGACCACATAATCATGACCCCTGTCTCACCCCTAAGACGTTTCATTCATTTAACAAGAAAAATGGCGGCGAAGTTGCCTCCTACACAAGAATTGGCCATTGCCTTCTCGCACACCCTGGTGGGCTCCACTCCGCATTCTTTCTCCACGGGGTTAACTATTCTAGGGGCTCCGGTACATGAAATCGTATAACCTTTGTCCTTGTGGTCTGGCTTATTTTACTAAGCATCATTTTCTTCAGTGTCCATGCATATTTGAGCCTATTTCAAAAGTTCATCTTATTTCCTGGTCAAATAAAATTTTGTAGTAGGTGGATAGCATGTTTTCTTCATCCCGTTCATCTGCTGACAGAGATCTGAGCTGTTTTCAGTGTGTTGCTATTGGGAATTATGTTCCTATGGACAACAGTTCATAGTTAATTGAGTCCCTGCCTTTACTCTTTACTCTATATCAAGAAATAGAATTGCTGAATAATATAATAGATGCAAGGTTTAATTGTTTGAGAAGCCATGAAATATTTTTGATAATATGTACATCATTTTACGTTTCCACTTACATACATTTCAATGAGTAGAGTGCTTCGCTTCCTCTGCATCCTCCCCAATGGCTAGTTTTCATTTTATTTTGATAATACCAATTCTAGTAGTATGAAGTATTACCTGTCTCAGTACAGTTTTCATTTCACTTCTGTAATGGCAGTGTTGAGCATCTCATGATGTATTTGTAAAACATATATCCATATATTAAAGCAAATAAATGTTTAGTGACCATTTCTATATCTTCTTTGAAGAAATATTGACTCAAGCTTTTCCACTATTTTTTTGTTTTTTGAAGCTCTAGGAGTTTTTTATATATATATATATATTACAGGTATTAGTTCCTCATCAGTTATGTGATTTGCAAATATTTTGTCCCTTTTAGTACTTTGTGTGTTCCATTTCTTATACTATTTTGGCAAGTAAAATAAGATTAAACTAATGCCAATTCTGATGACATAATAATTTTGTCAATGTTTTCTTCCAAAACCATTATAGTTTTAGCTATTAAATTTTGCTCTTTTATCCTTTTGCACTTAACATTTTTTAAGATTTAGGGTAAGGATCCAACTTCAATCCTTTGCATATAGGTATTGTCTTTCTCGGACTATTTGTTGAAAAGATGGTGCTGTATCTATTGACTGGCCTAAGCATCCTTACTGAGGTTAGTCAGTCATATATGTGAGGGCTGATTTCTCAGATTTCTCTTCTGTACCAGTGTTTATCCTGATACCAGTAACACACTGCAGCACTCTAGTAGGTTTTCAAGATGTAAAGTGTGAGTATTCAAAATCGATCCTTTCCTTGGTACATTGTTTTGATGATTTGGGACTCCTCACAGTTCCACATAAATTTGATAATGAACTCTTCTATTTTGGTTAAAATGGCTGTTTCTATAGGACTGAGGTAAATCTAGAGACTGTTTTGGGTAATACTAATAACTTAATGATATCTCAAGTCTTTATCTTCATGAGTGTGGGATGACTTTCCATTTCTCTAGGTCTGATAAACTGTTTTTGTAATATTTCAATGAGATACTATTCATTTAATTGGTTAGATTTACTCCCAAGTATTTTTTACGTGATATTATACAGGGAAATATATATTTTTTCTTTTGAATTATTTACTGCTACTTTATAAAAATCAACTAATTTTGTGTTCAGAATGTCTATCATACTTCCTAGTTTTTGTTCATTCTTTCAGGTTCTCCCAATAGATGTAGCCAATTCTGTTTTGATGTGGAGATCTGTGATCCATTTTGACTTGAGTTTGCTGCATGGTGATAGACTTGCATCTATTTTCAGTCTTTGGCACGTGGCAAGTCAGTCTTTCTAGCACCACTTATTAAAGAGGCTCTCTTTCTTTCAGTGAGATTGTTTGGCCCCTTTGTCAAAGATGAGGTGGCTGAGTGTATTTGTGGTTGTAGCTGTCTCTTCCAGTCTGTTCCATTAATTCACAGGTCTGTTTTTTAACCAGTACCATGTCGATTTATTACAGTGGCTTTGTAGTATAATTTCAGGTCAGGGATTGTGATTCCGCCTGACTTGTCTTTGTTGCCCAGGACTGCTTTTGCTATTCTGGGTCTTTTATGGTACCAGATGAATTTTAGGAATGTTTTCTCTAGATCTGTGAGGTATAATAATGGTATTTTAATGGGAATTGCATTGAGTCTGTACAACAATTTTTGAAGTATGGCCCTTTTCACAATGTTTGTTCTTCCTATCCATGAGCAAGGAATATTTTTCCATTTACTAAGGTCCTCTTCTATCTCTTTTTTAGAGTACTGTAGTTTTCATTGAATAGGTCTTTTACTTCTTTTGTTAGATTGCTTCCTAAATGTTTCAGTTTCTTGGATGCTATTGTGGAAGGTATGGTTTCCTTAATTGCTCTCTCAGTCAGTTTGTTGTTTGTATATAGAAATGCTATTGATTTTTCTGTGTTAACTTTGTATCCAGCTACACTGCTGAATTTTTTTTTATTAATTCAAAGAGTCTTTTGGGGGAGTTTATGATATTTTGTTTATTACAGTTTTAGAGTGTTGTATTTTTTATAAGGCTTCCTTGTGTCAATTTAGATGATCACTGTGGTTTCAGTCTTTATTTGTGCTGTTTGTTAATGTTATATGTCTCATTGTTTTGCTTAAAATGAATCAACCTTGCTTTCTTTGTATAAACCATACTTGGCTATGGCACATAATCCTTTGCATGTATTGCTGGATTCACTTTTCAAATACTAAGCTGGACAATTTTGCATTTATATTCTGAAAATATATTGGTTTACAATTTTATTCTCTTATTTCTGTCACCTGTCTCTTTTGTGAGTCTTGTTTGTAATAGTTTTATTGGCTTTGGTATGAATAATTATTTCCTCTCTGAGTGAGTTAGGAATTCTTTCTTTTTCAAAATTTTTGGAAGAGTTTGAACAAGAACAAGAAGAAAACATTAACAGAAACATTCTTGACGTTTATCTCGGTGATAATTTATTGGCTATGACACCAAAAACAAAGGCAACAAAAACAGAGACAAGTGGAACTTTCAAACCAAGCAGCATCCACACAGCAGAGGAAACGTCTAAACTCCTTTTTTAAACTGCATCTTTTCTGGGATTGTGCCTCCTGAAAAGCTCATAGCTTTTAAAATGCTATATTGTAGCTGCGTTTTTTTTCCCCTGAATTTTCAGATTAAAAAAAGTGCTGTTCATTTAAATTTTCTGGAAGGTAATTCATAGGTAGATACCATGGAGTATGAACTTTTGTCCATCAATAGCAGCTATAGAAAACAAAATCCCAGTATCCAAAAGACAAGGTCTTTACTGGTCTCCCTGGTTCTGTGAGACTGCTTGACATATGGGTCGTGGTCCTACCCCTGCCTAACTCAGTACAGAAAGCTGACAAATAGTGATTACTACCAAGAGGAAGGCTGAAATCGATTGATATTAACAATAATTTCTTAGGCAAGCTTTTACCTGGAAGCCACAAGCACTCAAAGAGTCTTTAGAGTTCCAGAACTTTCACTTCAGAAAGATTCAACCTGTTTACATGCTATCTAGGGGGAAGTAGCGATTCCTGTCATTTCCTGTTCTACCCTCTTCCCTGATGTCTATCAAATGCGCTATGCTTTATAGAACTGATGCATTGAAATAAAATGCTTCACTTTCTAATTTGTTTATCAAAGATGATTACACTACGTGTGAGCATCTTACTATATATAGTCTCTGTTCCTCTATCTTTATTTTAAAATGGAGAGTCACAAATGACTTGTACAACATGTGATTCTCAGTAGGAAGAGGGGTTTGGCTGCAACAAGGTGAAGCAGAAAGCATGAAATAAAGTAGCTCAAAGGAGTTAGCCCAGCCCTGAGTCCGTTTTCAGGTGATTCCTTGTAATTCCTCAGGGCCAAGTCTGCTTCTCCTTGTCCCTTCCCTGATTTTCTTCCTGTTCCACCTCTTCTTCTCTGTTCCTTCTGTTTTTCTTGCTTCCTGCTCCTTCTCCTTCTCTGCTCGCTTCTATTTCTGCTTCTTGTTCCTCTCTAATTAGAATTCAAAATAGACACATTGTAAGTGATAATGGTTAGAAATAATTGATACAGGAAATTGAGAGTAATAATATAAGCAAGAGGTTGAAAGCCCTGAGAATTAATATGTAGCAACATATTTTGTGCATCTGTTCTCGTATTTTAAATCCTGAAAATGAAAATTGAAATCATAATCTTAATATTTTCAAATTTTAAATTGTATCTAGCATTTCAAAATGTTTGCATTGAGATTACATTTTACTACTAGAAAAATAAAACTGTGGATGCTGGGATGAGTAGTGCATATCTGTAAACCTAGCACCGAAGAGACCAGTGCATAAGAATCGCCACTCATTTGAGGCCAGTGGTGGCCACAGTAAGTTCAATGACAGCCTGAACTTCATAGTAAGACACTGTCCTAAAAAATATTGTGTGTGTGTGTGTGTGTGTGTGTGTGTGTGTGTGCATGTTGTGAATATCTTAGTTACTTTCTTATTTTTTGGACAAAGTATCTGACACTCATAAGTTAAAGGTGGAAAGACGTATTTTAGCTCACAGTTTGTAGAAGTTTCAGTCAGTAGTTGGCTGGCTTCAAGGGCAGGGAGAATGCAGAGGAGAAACAGTTCATCATGGTGGGGCAAGCAAGAGGCATCCTGCCAAGTCAATATATTTACATATGTAGATATAGATATAGATGTAGATATGGGAGGGAGAGAGAGAGAGAGATGGAGACTGATCTATCATCCACCTCAACATCACATCCAGCTATAAACCCATCAGTGGATTAACTTGTTATCAAACACTTGTGATCCAATCACCTCTCAGAAGCCACACCTATAAGTGCATGAAGCTTTGTGGAGACATTCAGATATACCCCATGATATTGTGCCATTCAGACACTAGTTATTAAGTAACTTTTGGTTTGATCTTACTTGCAATTACTACATAATTGATTGAAACATAGTCCTTATTATCTGTTCTTTTAAATACTACTATGGTATTTACTGTTGACCTGAGTTCCTGGAAATATAAAATAAGGAATAGAAAAATAATACCAATGTGTTTCAATAATTATAATATAAAATATTCTTTGTAAGGAACATTTCAAACATACCTTTTTGGGGAACACTGAAATTGTATAACATTATGATAGTGCACTTGTAGTTATCTAATTAGGATTTTCTTCCTTTTTGATAACATATATATCACAAAGTAGATTATATGAAATCTTCCTAAAATTACTTGCACTGAAAAATTACCATAGGTCATTGGGCTCTAGCTCTTTTTTTAAAGGCTGCTAAAAAGGTCTTTCTTTAATGGCAAATAGCTTTTACTAACTTTTTGGGATTCCAGAAATGCTAATCAGCAGTTCTAGTCTGCAGCACATTTATTACACCATGACATGTTGAAGACAGCCAGTTACAAATAGAGCTGCCTGCTGAAAAATGCTGCTCCAGTGCTTTATAATAAAGTGCACCAATTAGATGCATTCATTAGGACAAACTGCTTGTCTTATTCCGTATTAGAGCTTTGAAAAAAACACAATGCATTTCATAGTTCATCCTGCTCAGTATTATTATTAATTGAGCAAAGCACACTATGAAGTTTTAATGCAATAACTATAAATACATAACTAATATTTCCTTAAAGACTCTCAAATACACAGCAGACTTCTCAGCTTTATAATCTAACATATATCTAACACAGAATATAACATATACAATGTATGGTCAATCCTTTTTTCCAGAAGATTCCTAGATATTTGAGGGATATCATTGTCAGTAAATATTCCAGAATTGGTTGGGTTTTCTTCCAAAATATATTCTATTTTATTAGGAATAAAGATTCGTAACTCTATGCATACATGCTTACTTTTCAGTGTTGCCATGTAGAATTATTTTACACATAAAAGGTTGATCTTTACATACCAATGAAGGCCAGAGTGTAAGACTCCCAAAAGGTCCACAGAACTATAAATGTGTAGTTTAGACAAGAATGAGTCTCCTTTCTCAGTGGTACAAAATAAGATTATTATACAGCACTAAGTGTAGAGGAAGATGGATTGGGCTGCTTTTTTTGTGGCAAGAACATTATTTCTCAGTTTTCTACTTACACACAAATACATGCAGTAGCTGGCAATACTCTATTCTTCTCCACAATGGATATAATTTGCGTTAAGGCCCTGACCTGAATTATAACTGCTTTTCCAACACTTTGAGGGCAAGAACACTAGAGATGCTATTACTTCTGGCTACTCACTGTTATCTTTTTATAATTTGCATAATTTATGTTCTTACACATTACTGGAAAATGGAAACATTCAGCCTCCATAAAGTTTTTTGATTGACCTCAAATTAGAAGAGAAAAAAGAGAAAGCATGTTAGTTAACAGAAGACTATTTTCCAGAAAACATGCCTTCTAAGTGTTCAGTATCAAAATCTACCTTTAAAAATTGAGTGAGAGTTTTTATATTTTCATTCAAAGTAACTTTTGTTTTATCTAGTACCATTTGTTGATGCAGTATGTTTAATAAAACTCACTGCCGATTCCCATTATCACGGAAAATTTAATTTCAGTCACAAGTCTGCTCTCACACTTTAACTATGAATGGTAATAGAAAATGTAGTTGGCGTATAACTGTATAACTTATATAAATAGTATCCAGGGTTGATACTGAAACCATTTAACATTGCCTGTGGCACTGAATCCAAGATTAAAATGCATGGATTGATCAAGCTGTATGTATGCCAATATCATCAACTGCTGCGTTCGTACTGGCTAAATATTAAAAAATGCAAGAAAACATTCCATGAACTGTAATTATCCTTACTATTTCAAATACATTTTAAAGTTTTTGACTTTGTTCTGTGGTATTTGGTTTTTTTCATGGTAACACTATAACTGCACACCAACATACTGATTTCATCATCTACTAAGAGTTTGAGTCCACAGTTTGACCATCACTGCATTACATAATAGCTATCTATCTATCTATCTATCTATCTATCTATCTATACACACACATATATATACACACATATGTATATGACACAAAACATATACACACTTCAGGAAAAGAAAGATAGCATGATGTGTTTGCAACAGATGTTTTTACTGATGTATGGAGGGCCCTAGAGAATGTTGTATACTGCAGAAAACTAGCTATACTGCTGGCCCTTAGAGAAGCAATTTAAAATGTATGTGTAGCAATCTAACAACCTCAGTAACCAAGGTTACCCATGCAGCAGTTTTCCATATCAATAAATGTCTGGAACCTAATGGCCACCAGTTTGAACACCTCTTGTAACTGCTAGGGCCAAAGGTAACTTCTATTAATCCTATAATGTCTCAATAAACTTAGTATTAAAAACATGCAAAGTTTTCCTTTCCTGAAGTATGTGTATACACATTTTCTGGCAGACTCATACATACTAGAGAGAGATGGAGAGGGAGAGAGAGAGGGGAGACAGAGACAGAGAGAGAGAGAGACAGAGAGACAGAGAGACAGAGACAGAACTATTTCACAAGGTTTTAGCAAGATTTTGATGATACATAATCATTCTCCTGTGATCATCCATAGACAAAGTTGTTTAAAAGTATTTCAGTTATTTATTAAGACCCATGTAAACACTATGCTTATAATCTGCTATTGTCACTTCCTTCATCAGAAAGAGTTGAAAAATAAGTCCCAATTTTGCTTAATGATGTGAAATTTATTTTGCTATTCTAGCTAAGGAATAGTAAAAAAAAAAAATGTAACTCTAGAACCTTAATTATAAGTTAATGGGAATTTTCATGTGTGAATAAGGATAACTTATATTTTAATATAAGGTAAATTTATGTCTTAGAAAATTAAAGCCCTCATTCTTTAAATATGTCAGCATATACTTCGTGTATTTCTTTGGAAAGTCTATGTATTTAAAATACACTAGGACAATAAATAACTTATTACTTGATATTATTTTCTTATAGCACACTTGATACAATGTTCTAAAATTGTATATGATCCAGACATATTTCACTTTTGAGATCTATACTGAATTCAGTCACATAGTGCTCTGTTTACTTTGAAAAGTTTATGAATTTGTGAGAAGATATTTCTTGTCCTTCACAGTATGAAACGGAGTTGAAGATGCACAGAATTCTGACAAAAATAACACAATAATGACTAATGAGCCATCATATATCTTTATATTTGGACTTCTTGGAGAGAAATATCGAAAGTAAAACCGGGACATAATTGCTGTCACTTTGAGTAATGGCACCTCATGCAGACAGCTAAACTTCTCGGTATCCTCTTATTTTCAGCTCTGTCTAATTTTGCTCTTAGTGATATGAAGTGGTTGTCTGGACACTCTAACAAGCTTAGCTCTGTTTCGTATTATCATGATGTGGTTTGTTGGCAGTGCTTGTTATGATACTAACCACCTTGTCTATCACAGTTCTTCAGGGCCATTAGTTTCTTCACTGATACACAAAAACATCTGTTAAAATACTGGGTATGAAATACTTAACACAAGAAAGCCTGAAAAAGGCTAGAGTTCAGGAGAAAATTTTCAGGCTTTCAGAGACATCCCAATGAATTCAATGCGTTAGTGTGATGAGGAGTGCATTTCCGGAGAGACTCAAGTGGGAGGCCGAGGGCGAATTAGCTGTGTCCTTTCGTAAATATGCAAAGGACGCGAGTGTGTCCATAGAACTGCAGCTGAACCACAAGCACAGGAGCATCAATCCTCAAAGCACGAGCTGTGATGGGTAGAGTAGTGAGAGGAGATTTTGCTTAACGAAGAAGACATGCGGCATAAAATCATAAGAAAGCAAAGCTTTTTGGTAAAGACTAAATCTCTCAATTTGGTGCTAAAACAAAAGAACAGCCCCGAAAACATACAAGGGAGCTTTCATACTGGGGACTGACAACTTGAACAGACAAATGGGGTAAAACATGACAGCAAGGACAGACTGTGGATAAATCAGAGATGTATGGGCGGGCTAGAACAGAAACGACTCATTTAGCCTCACTGGTATTATGATGAAGGAAAATTAGAAATTTATATCATGATAATTGGATATCAGCTAGGCATGGTGGAGCATGCCTGTAATCTCAGCACTCAGGAGGCTGAGGCAGGAGGATTGCCTGTGCTACATAGTGAGTTGAAGGCCAGCCTGAACTACATAGCCACACCCTGTCTCAAAAAGGCAAAGAAAAATTTATATATCATGACTAATGTGGCACAAAAATATGCCTAACCTGACTGACAGGAAACCGGAAAGAATCCACATGTGTGGGTGCGTGTTTAGTATGGCAGGGAGAACTCTGCTGGCCTCTTACTGCTACTAGGTCTTAGCAGCAGCCTCCTCCTGCTGCAGCAGAAGACAGATCTCCAGACTGGGTCTGTCTTTTTCACTGCTCCGATGGTACAACATTCTGATGCCCAGGGAGAAGAGAAAACTTCCCTGCTGTCTGTGAAATACACTTCTCCTGTAAAAAGTTTAGAAAGATGCCTGGTGTAGCGGCACACAAGTCTTATCCCAATACTCTGGGAAGCTGAGGAAGGAGAATCTCCAGTTCAAGTGGAGCCTGGGCAACTTGGTGACTTCTTAAGCACTGATCACAGAGCAAATAAAACAAGATGGAGAGAGGAAGCACAGTGTGTATATATATATATATATATATATATATATATATATATTTGTTTCAATTGCCAGTAACACAGTTCAAAAATATTAGCACACTAGATCATGTTTTTATTCTCCTGATTATTACATGTACTCTGCCTTGTGATTCTCTGCAGAATGAAGATGTGCAGTCTTCCTGCATTGTCTCAACTACGTTCGAATCTTACCTGCCAGGATGGCCATGTGCACTCACTGGCCACCCTTAACTACTCAACTTTTTCCACATCAGTCCTATTCCGTCATGTCTACTTGCCTTTGTTTATATTTTTGAATTCTTCTGAGACACATTCTTCTTATTTTCTTCCTATGAGATTTCTTTCTACACCTTACCCTTATTTCTATGTGAAATTGTTACTTATTATTGTCTGGCAATTACCAATAAAATCTGTTTTTATTCATTTCATTATTTGTCAAAAATGTTTACAAATCATTTTTATATTCCCGTGCATATTGATACTTTCAATAATGTTTCTTTCACTCAAACTTTAACTATTATCTAAATATTCATCATCAGCTTTTCCAAAATTCACCATTTCAATTTTTCTAAAAATCCAAGATATGTGCATGATGATAATCAGTGTATTACCCCAACCGTTCAAGCAAATCAAGAAACAAATAAACATACACGCAAGCCTCTGAACTGTCTGCACACTGGAGACAATGCTTTATTGACTCTGTTCATTTGTGCATGTCTTTCTGAGCTCTCTTAGAAAACAGTCGAAGCTCTAGATGTTTTTCAATGTCTTTTTCTGGAAATAATAGATTGCTTTGCATTTGAAACCACATTAATTTGTTTATTTCATCTGCTTCCTGGCAGCTGCTTGAAGCTGATGCTCTCATTACTAACTATATCAAATTTGAGTTGATTTAAAAAAATTGATCACATACACAATTGTGCAACAACTTCAGGCGCTAAACTTTTATTCATATTCATTAAGGTTAGTTAGTGCTCAAGAATGAAGCTTACTGCTCCCCATGCTCAGCTAAATCCTCTCTATATGCACGTTATTTTGCATATTGTTAGATTTCTTACCTCAGCACATTTTCTATTGGTAATTACAACACTTAACAATAGACCGACCACAATGGGGAACACTATTCTGGATTGTACTCTCCAAAAATTAGTCCCCAAAAAAAGCCATGCTTATCCCCCACAAACACGATTTTTGTGTTATCGTGTGTAAGCTCATGTCCTGTAAGTCTATAAAATGTATTTTTATATTATACCAACATTTAGATTTGGAAGGTTTTTCTTCAAATAAATCAATGTGTTTATCTTGTGCTTTACACATTCTTTCTAGGTTATTTTACTCTATCCTTTTTCCTTGTCAACTCTTGGCTACATTTTATAGCACAGAAATAGAATAGTCAAACTCCAGTATTTTAAAATTATATATAAATGCCAAACATATTATTAAAATTTTACAAAGAATATATGCATGATTTTAAAATTACATATGGAGAAACACGTCTTTATGAAATTCTTAACTGTAAAACTTATGCTTATCTGTAAAACTACTTATCCGTGTGGAAATATCCATCTTTAACTATTAACCTCTTTTAGTCTTGCATCTTTTCAACTCTAAAATTCATCACTTTATGCTTTGACATCATTCTATATGTAAATCTCATATCACACTTGATCTCTTTCTTACTCATCTGCGGGCACAATCGTGACCTTCAGTAATAGAGAAAACACAAGAAGAGGAGCAGGGTAAGGATAGATCTAAAGCAATTATTAAATATTTCTGTTTTATAAATGTAGATCTAGACCTGCCTATGGCACATATGAGGGGACACCTCTGAAAACATTGGTGTGTGTGCTAGTTTCTCTACAGCTCAGAAATTTTCTTATCTTACTCTTCCTTTGGAGATAAAGTGGGTTTAGAAACCTGTGAGAAAGACTCAGCAGAGGGGGTGATGCAGGTACAGAGAACAGTAATTGATAAAGTGAAATTCTTAGGTGGGAGGAAATGAAAACTCACAACCTAGGTGGGAAGAATCTGCCCCAGAAGCAAGAGAAGAGGACGTTATAAGTGGTCAGAAATATAAATAATGAACATGTAGGTGACAGTATGTGACTTGCTTCAGAGGTACAATCAGGAGATTCCTGTTATTGCTCATAATTCTTTCATGGCAGAAGATGAAGTTATTTCTAATGTGAGCATGTAGGTGAATATGAATGACTTTTTGAAATATTGTAAAGGAAAGGAAAAGAAAGAAGGGGGAGGAAGGAATAAAGAGCGGAGGGGGAGAGGGCACAGAAGGAGACAGGTACCAAGAGGAGGGGAGGGGCTCAAGGAGAGGGGCACAGGAGACACAGAGACAGGCAAGGAAGGAGGGAGGGGGGAGAGCAGAACCCCTCGGACGGAATCGGGCTTTCTTAGTTTATTGAATTTACATGTCACAGGTTTAAACTGGAGGCAACCTTCGTAGCTGATTATCCCTACCGAAGCAGACTTGCTGTCCAGCAATAAGCGTTTTTCTTTCAGGCTCAGATTTTTTCAGATGGGTACACTGTATGGACAATGTCATGGGGTAATTGAGTTCAGAGCTTTGAAGTAACACTCTGTGAACTCGATAGAGAAAAACACAGAGAGCAGAAAGACAACGAAAATCAAATGGAGGGGTGAAAAAAACGACATGCTAAAGTAGTCAGATTTTCAATTATTTTTAAGGAATGAGGGTTTGTAACATACTGACTCCAGAAGGCTTTAGCGAGTATTTTGTTGATGGAGTTCAGTTATGTTAAAATGACATGCCCTGTTTGAAACATTGCAATAGATTTGTTTACTTCTATTGGAGGAGAACTATTGAGTATTGACTTAGTTTTCTGGACATATGGAAGGAGGGACAAGTATAGTCACACCTAGCTTCCTACATTGCAAATGTAAAGAAAATATATAAATGTGTAGCTTCAAAATTTAAACTTACATAGGATTTCCTCATTTAGACAGGGATGTAGCTCAATGCCACCGTGCCTGACAGGCATGTTCAAGGTCCTGTGTTTGATTCCTGGTAAAAACATAAAGATTTCCTGATTTAATCTTTTGTTATATTTTAGTTTTATTTCATTTAAAGGGCTTCCATTCAGTCTTTGGCCATCAATGCACTGTAATTTTTGTTAACAAGGTATATAATTAGCATTAAGGTTTGTTTTACATTTCCATCAAATGTAAGACATTATAATCTCTTTACTGTTTATGTTCACTGTGTTACACTCATTTCAAGTGAGTGCGCACATTTATAATTAGTTTTCTTTTCTTTGTTTTATTATATGTCACATCTCACTTGAAGACATCTAAAAGAAAAATCTTCAAAACTGGCTACATGATAAGAAATCAATAATCATTGTTATATTACATATTGTTATCTTCAAAGTAGTTGTTCATATTACCTGATATAAGCAGGCAAAATTGGTCAAAAATCAAGAAAAATTAAGCAATAACTTGTTTTGAAATTCTGTATCATTTTTAAAGTTCTTTAAAATTTTTATTCTCTTTAAAATATATTTTTTTTTAAATTGGCTATTCGGAACTTCTGTAAACTTTGGTGGCTTAAAATATTTTTTCCTCATTCATCTCCCTTGAAATCTACTGAAAGAAACAGACACATATATGAGCAATATCTAAAAGAAAAATATCCCAGGAAACAAAGAGATTTTTAAAAGCCCTATAAGTGCTAAGGAATAGTTTCCAAATACTGTGGTAGTTACCTTAACATAAAAATGATACATAAAAATAAAATGCAATATATAGATGACAATGATGTAAAAAAGACAAGATGTACAATTTTCTAGAAATTATCATTGCTCATGAAGAGCTCACCAAAAATCCAGTTGTTTAGAGTACCACATCACGAGACAATGATCATATCAAGACGTGACATATTTCTCTATAGAAAAAACAGAAAGGAACAAATACCAAAGTTTCTATTATCTTCAATTTAGTATCCTCTGTAGATATCTAATGAGCAAATAAATAAAAAGGAGGGCAAGCAACCATGTAAGGAAAACAAAGGTACCGAATTCACAAAGGCTTTACCAAGAGCAAAAACAAATTTTGAAGCACACACACTGGAAATATCCTCTTGCTAAGGCAATAACAGATTCTATGAAAGAGTATTAAAAACCTCTAATAGAATCTTTTTGAACACACTTCTCATTTTATCTTCTTTTCATAAAAACTTCTCAAAAAACTATTGTCTATTTAATATTCTTCAAGATACAAAGTTATACAGAAAATCCTCTCTCTATATCTCTATATAGAGATATATTCAAGAAACACAAAATTCTCATATATAATTTAATAACATTATTGATAGCATCATCCTTCTAAGCAAAATAATGTAAAAATACTTTCATAAGATGATAATTACTTTTGAAAAGATAACATACTACTCGACACACCAGAATAAATGAGAGAAGAGAATAAAATCATTATAGAATACAAAATATTACAGGAGTGAAAGACAAAATAAAAAAACGGGAACACTTGAAACACCCGTTGAAAGTCATGGAGAAATGCCAAAAGGTACAATGTCACCTAAGTAAGAATTAAGTTGCAGTACAGTAAGACAAATAAAGGAGCTCCAATGTGCACAGAAAATAAGGGTCCCGAAAGCAGAAAATAATGGGAAAAAAAGAAAATAATTGGAAGAAACTTTTTAGAAAAAGATGCAAATGTTACAATATAAAAGCACTATCCTCTACTCATGTTGACATGGGACAAACTATCAAATTCTTACCAATTATTCAACTTTAATATTAAATAATAATTTAAATAAACAAACAGAAAGAGCTTTATAGGTATAAAAGTTTCCTACAAAGGGTAGAGGAACTGATTTCATTTTATCCATGTAACTCTAAATCCCAGAATCCAAATGAGTACTGTTGATGTGTTACAAAGGAAATGATGTCTTAAAAATTTGCCTGAATCCAATTTGTGCTTCAACCTAAAGAAAGTATGCAGCTAGAGTATGGCTAAGGCCTACAATTCCATCACACAGGGCTGAGGCAGGAGCATTTCTAGTTGGAGGCCAGCCTAGGCTACATAGTAACATCTTCAAAGCCAGCCTGGACTATATATTAAAACCTGTCTCCAAAAGCACAAACAAATCAATAAAAAAGTAAAGTATGTGAGATTAAAAAGATCCTATTTATACAAGGAGATGTTGCTTACCTTCCCATGAGGTTACCTCCCAATAAACCTATCATAAACTGAACATAGAGTTTTGAACAGGCAGTTAGTACACCTAACCCAGCACCCATCAGAGCTCAGCAACATGAGGCATTGCACAGTGGTAGTTGTTCACCGCAGCCCGGTGTGGCTGTCTCCATTTGCAGCTCATATCAACTGCTCATCACTGCAGAATATAATCCTAGCCTTGTGAAAAGTCAAAACTCAAATTTGTGTACTGTCTACTGAATCTGCATCACTTTTGCATGATCATAATGTCCAAAACATAAGAAGGGTCAGGTACTGAACATCTAGTTCAAAGACATCTCATGCAATGGGTAGACATTTAACTAAGGGTCATTTCTTAAAGCTTCCACCATGAGGGCTGGGGGTATAGCTCAGTGGCATAAGCACCTGCCAGGCAAGCGCAAGGTCCTGCGTTCAGTTCCCAGTACCAAAAATAGAAGCTTCCACTGTCTCTTCCCACAGAGCTGAGAACAGGTCTTTAGCACAAGGGTCTTTGGGGGACACTTATTCAAATCATAGCAGTTACTGTAAAAAATATATATACAGAGAGAGACGGAGATAGATAGATTGATAGATGACAGGTAGTTCTCTGTTATTGTTACACTTAAAGCACTTGGATTGGTCCATAATCACTCTTTCTATGATTAGTGGTGTTACTGATATAACCCGTGCTTTGTAGATGTAGCACTCTTTTATATGTTTCTTGCTTCAAAGCAAATACAAATTTCCCTGAAGAAATTAAAAAACACATTAGAAGAAATGAAAAAGCTGAGTATATCTAAACATATAAAGTACCAAATGAAACTCCAAAAACAATAATTATGGCCTATTAACAAAAATATTTGTAATTGCTCTTAATGATATTGATAAAGTAATGTTCAAATACAGACACTAATTGGGATATAATATATATTGCTACCTTTATTAATCATATGATAAATCTTCTGAATATAACATCTTTTGATTGGAGATTCCATCTATACTTTTACTTGCATTAATTTGATCTGCATATGTCTTCACTGTTAGCTGATTTGTATTACTGTTAGTGACATTAAAATACTTATATTAATGCAAAATATTATATATATTCAATTTCAGAAGATGGTTTTCAATAAAGAAGAAGTGTTTGCCATAAATTCTAATTTACTAAAATTTAAGACATATTCATAACATACTCCCTATGTCTTACATTACTATATTTTGTGACACAAATAAAACAGAGTTGCAGTTAGGAAATCAAATTTCATTTTGTGATTAATTAAAGGTAACTCACCATCACTGATAAAATATGAACATAAAATGTTTTTAAAATTATAATGTACACTTTATTGTTTGAGCTGACACAGATGTGTTTAAATCTGTAACCTGTTATGGAGCACCAAAGCACTTACCTATGCAAAGAAATATCACTGTGCCATAAAAAAATATTACCTGGGAACATAATAAAGTTTTATCTAATAGATACAGATTATGTAAATCTATGAAAACCCTAGAGTGTAGGTGGATATACAGGTTGACATCCAATATACATTTGGTTAATTGAAATTTAAAAGTATCTCAAAATCATATGTTGTCTTTCTTCAGATTTTTAAATCAAATTTTGATTTCTTTGGAAGAGTTACTGAAATATCGACTTGCTTTTCCATTCTGCTTATTACTACTGGGAATTTTTCCCAGGCAATCGACAAGTACGTTGCATGTCTGTCTTAACCAGCTGCACTTGCCTTGATTTTTCCATAAGAACACTGGTGTGAAACAAAGCATGAATATCGGTGTGAAAATCTCGGGTAGAATCTATGTTATAATACCTGTTATTTGGGCGGTAGGACAAACAAAATTCAAATTTTTAGAAGCTCTGCAATACCACCTAAAGGTAATATAGAAAATGGATCATTGCCTAGTGCACGAAAATAGGCCACATTGACAGATAAGCAATGTATTTGAAATTACGGTGGTGAGCTGTCAAATCAAGATACCCAGGCAGACATAATTTTTCACTCTTCCCTTTTCTCTCTACAGTCTCATCTATCAAACACAGTCCTTGTCTCATATTCCGTACTTAAGGAGTTTTCTGACACCTTTGAATCCATTACTTTTTCCTCCTCTCTGTTCACCATTGCTCAAACTTCGCTGGTTCATGCTCGCATGTAGGAGACAACACAGCATTTACTGAAATTCCTGATTAATAAAAATAATAAGGTTTGAACTACAAATATAGCACGGACCTATTGAAATATTTAAAAATGAATAAATTGCACGTAAGCAGAATCCCGACAGTAGGAATAATCCCCGAGCTCTTCACTCCAAAGCTCTCTCGGATGCAAGTGCCTGCCTTATTCCTCTGCCCCTCTGTTCCTTTCCCCTGCTTCCTGCCTGGTTTCTGCACAAGCTGCAAGAGGTTCAGGTGTCTTCGTTGAAGTCTTTCTTTCCTCAGTAAAAGCTTTTCCCCTAGCACCTACTGTTTACAGGACAATTGTTGGTTTAGGGGTAATCAATATTCACCTGCAAATTTTTTTTTTTTTTTTTTTTTTTTTTTTTTTTGCGGTACTGGGGATTGAACTCAGGACCCTGCGCTTGCTAGGCAAGCACTTACTCCACTGAGCTATATCCCCAGCTTCACCTGCAAATTTAACACGGACTAGAATAACTCTGAGGTAAAACCTAAAACAGCCACATTGGCATGTGAATAAATTCCGCTGCTGGGATTTATCTTCTGCTCCACTTTCCATTCCAAAGTGGAGAGCAAATTTTTAAGGAGAGAATGACTTTGATAAATAAACAGCCAATGTAACTGCAGCATTCGATTGGCATAATCTCGACTAAACAGACTGGTTTGTTTGTGATCGAGATTTTAATTGTCGGTGTCTGAATATCCACACAACTGTATCGATAAATACTTGCTAATACCATATTGGTTACTGCCAGTGAGGTAGTTTAGGCTTCTAGCCTTTCACTTCTCAAAACAAGGCTTCTTAGTTCTCCCTGAAATCACTCTTGTATCACGGGACTTCGGTGCTCTTAGGCGGCTCGTGGGAATACCAGACTAATGCTGCCTCTGTGCGAACTTCTCGGATCTGCTGCACCGCTGCTCCTGGCTGTTCCCAGTTCTTGGTGAACACTCATTTCAGTCGATAAACGTTAAAAATTCCCTGTGTCTCTGATGAGGCATTAATATTTTAATTCGCATTCCATTCAGTGGGTTTCTGACTGGCAACACAAGAAGGTAAGATATCAATAGAAATAGTATTCTTTAGTAATTACTGATTATTCTTTTAAGAGCTGGAGCAACATCATTGGTTCTTTCTTGGAAATCTTAAATGTGATTTTGTTAATGCAAGATTCATTAAATAGTAAAATGTTGCATTCAGACCAAGGGTTATTTTTTTTAAGTTTCTATTTTGTTCACTTTCTGAGACAAGTTCTCACTATGCAGTGCTCGCTGGCCTTGAACTCACTTTGTAGCCCAGGTGGGCCTGGAGCTCATTCATCCTCCTGCCTCAGGCACCTGAGTGCTGGGATTACAGGTGTGCACCGCCACACCCAGCTATTTTTAAAAATTGGATCAAATTTGTTTCCAGTTTTGTTGTGAAACAAAGTACATAAACAAAATAATATTTAAAATAAAAATTAGTCTATATTATAATCCAGGAATCATAATATATGATATACAATCTATAAAAAGCAGTTACTTGAACCTTTAAGATCTGGACCAATGAAGGAATATACAGGACTATAAGTGGTTTCTATTTTGATGCTTTTACCCCTGTTACTATGTTAAAAGAAATTCTCTAGCTAATGCACTACATCCTTTGGTATCTTAGTGAAGAGTTGCAAACTGTTTTAAATTAGGACTAAGAGAAAATTTCTAAATGGTGGCATCATTTTAGCATGCTCTTTAACACAAATAAAAGTAAAATCTCATTAAACTAACACTTAATTGTTACAATCATTATTAGGAGTATGTTTGACTTAGGAGATCATACATGATGCCAATTGCCTTCCAAATAGTATCTGGCATTCATATAATTTTCAATGTAAAATATATGAATGAAGTAAAAAGAGCCCTTCAGGTCCTTTATGATATTGAAACCTATTTGTTTCAATGGTACTTTTAATTTTTGTCTGCTGATTTTTGAAGTTGTAATTAGATGATATTTCTTACAAATATTGCAATTTTTTGAAACTATAAAAATTATGAATAAATTATATATATATATATTTACTCAGCTTTCTGATTGACACTTTGATAACAATCTTGAATGATATAGAAATGATTCATTGTAGTTTCTAACAAACATTTGATTGGTTGGCAACCTCAGCATTATTTTAAGAGTTTATAAATGAAATTAGATTGTCCATTCAAATACTGGTTGAACAGATAATAGATCCAGACAATCTTTTGGATTGAACATTTTAATACAAAAGATTGGATTATACCCATTATCATGTGAAATTGCTCTGAACTCAGGCACAGATATTCAACACATCAGAATTAAGAAAGGATAACAAAAGAATAGTAGCCCTTGATATTCAGAAAATGTCATCACACTTATATCTAAGACATTTTATTTTCCTGTTAGATGTAAAAATCTCATAGATATAAAATTCTCATAGATCTGGCAGTGTTGCTCTAAGACCTTGATACAATGAGACAACTAGAGGTCAACTTGTAATTTTACCTAAAAACGGACAAAGCAAAGACTATGAGAAACTTCTCTTTCTTAAGTAATTACAGCTTCATTGTTGAACTAGGCCCCCCTTTTGTAGTTAAGATGTATGGAGAACACTAGTCAGAGAGCTGCCCCCGCTTCCGGTACCCTCCACGTGAGAGTCCACACTTGTGCTCTTGTTCATCATGTCAGCTTGACACGACTGAGAGATGAATGCAGAGGACGCTGGTTGAGATTATGATGGTCCTGTACTTGTCAGTGGATTAATGCACAGGAGTTCACAGCTGCATGTGCTGTTAGGAGGCAGGGCCTAGCTGGGTATGGCTCACTGGGGCAGCTCCTTCTGGGTTGTATCTGTGTCTCTAGGCTGCGCTTCTTGGCCAGCACAGACTAAGCAGCTTTGCTCCACCACAACGTTCTGAACATGATATTTCTATCTTGGAGCAGTCTGCCACGGACTAACGCCTACAAATCTGTGGACCAAATAAACATCTCCTTCGAGCTCTGGGCACTGGGTATTCTGTCCCAGCAGTGGGAAAGCTGTTCCATGTATTTTGTTCCCTTGCGTTTTGCCTGAAATTACACATTCAAAGCTCCAAATACATAATTGCTCCTCTTTAAAATCTCTATACTAAAACAACTCAGGGTTTGTCATAGTGTTTTCTCTTTATCACTGCAATGAGTGAGGAACTCAATTTGTTTAACTACGTGCATGTTTTGGTCTTTAGTGTAAATATACATATTTGAAATGACATTGTTCGTGGTAATGTGACATAGAGAACAATGCTATGATGATCAAATATGAAAACTATGCTTGTTATTTTATTGTGAACTCACTTGTGCCTAAAACACACACACACACACACACACACACACACACATCACACCTTCTTCAACAATTGAAAGTCAAGGCAAAGGAAACAAAATATAATTTGTACTGGTGATCATTGTGGGATTTTTCACGTTGATTTTCCAGAGATCATGAATGGGTTTGTGTGAATATGTAAGCACATGTATATGGATATATTTTTAAACTTAAAAATTAACAATAATTACTGGTTGTTTTTATTTTTTTCCCTGCCAGGAGCTTGGTGGATGTCTGGACAGAATAATGTTGTTCCCTCCAAAGTGTTCAAGTGTTAAATTTCTAAAGCTGTGACACTTTAAAAAGGATTTAAATATATAATTAAGGTTATGGGTTTGACCTGAGGTGATTTTCATGCATTATCTGAGTCACACCTATCTAACCAGGTGAGCCTTTAAAAGCAGAGCATTTCCTCTGGTTGAGTCAAAAGAAAGGCAGCAAAAGACATCAGAAGGCTTCCAAATATCAGAGGGACTTGATATGCTCTTGGTGGACAAAGGTCATAGGGAAAGCAGGAAAGAGCTGTGATACTGGAGGAACAAAGACTGCAAGCCAGCTGACAGCTGCCATGGAGCTGGGCACCTCAGTTCTATAAGCACAAAAAGACACTAAATCTCATGAAGTCCCTCAGTGACCTGCAAATACGCACAGAGCCTCTGGAAAGGGTCACAACCTTGCCAAGGCCTGGATCCCGACTTTAGGCTGCCCTCAGTGGAGATGCAATGACAAGCACAGATGTCCAAACAACAGTCAGGATTTAGAGGTAGATTTATTTGACCTTGATGGACACTGATTAGGATAATTTCCAGACTATCAGGTCCTGATCCCTAGTGTACAGGGCTTACATTAGATAAGCGAGCAGGAAGTACAGGAGCGGAATGGCTTATCAATTGGGGATTTGTTCATACAATGTGCATCATAGTGACCGGATAGGCATCACAGTGACCAGCAGTTTCTAAGAGACCAGAAGCATCTGCATCTGGAACAGGAACTATTACCTGGACAACTAACTGAAGTATAGAGGATAGGGTGGGTGCATTTGCTCTTACAAGGACACAGGTGTGCCATGCTTTACATAAACTCCTGATCTACTCAACTGATAATATATGGGTGTTATATCCAGCTCCTAAAGATATCTTCATCTGTTATCATAGCAATAGAAGACTACCAATTCTGCTCAGTGCTCATGGCTAAACAAAACAGTTTACACTGCAATCTTTGTGGATGATCCTTTTATCTGGGAACAGGTGATTCTCAAGCTCAACTTGTATATGTACTTCATCTGTCTCTCTCGGAATTTATTCACCCCTATTTTTAAAAACCTGTAACATATTTTTATTTAGAGGATTAGACATAGAGGAAGGAATATAAGACCCATCTGAATGGAGGCACTGGGCAATAAGAAAGTGCAGTAAAGTAACATGGAAGAAATTTATTTGTAATACTGCAAGCATGAATGAAATATAAATTTTCTTACACTAATGTTGCTGGGCATATGAGAGATAAATATCAGAACTGTAATAAATTGATGAAGAGATGAATAGTTCCTGAGAAAATGGTCAGGATATAAACAGGCTGAGAACAAGGAAATAGGAATAAAATATTGAACTTGAGAACATGAAAATAGGAAGAAAATATTGAATTCTAATATGTATGGCAGCAAAATTATTCAATGTTCCAAGAGGGAAATACGCTTTAAAACAAATATCTCTTAAACAAAATAAATGTAATTATTTGGAAATATCAATAGACATATACATGTATCACGTATTTATATACCTCTATTTTTTCAATTAAACTTACGAAGTCTGTGCAGTTTATCTAAAAATATTTTATTGTTAGTTAGGCCATAGTTTTCCTAGGTTACAAAGATGGAAATTATGTTGTATATACCAGATATTTTTGCACCTAGGGAGACTCTGGGAAGGACAGTTGTTCTTATTCAGTTTCCTGTTTATTAGAAAAACCTACACTGATTTAATAGAGAGTGTTTCTCATTTGACTTGGCAAGATTAAATTTGATCTTGCATGTATGAAACCTTTTGAATTTAGTTTGTTCTTCTGGAATCTTAATAGGATTTAACTGTAGCACATACATTATTTTTCATTCATTATTAAATTGGTTTGACTTCTCACTTTAATCTTTGCATAAGTTTCCAAGAAATTTATGGTCTATCTATTGAATCTGTTCTCAACATAGTTTGAAAATTTGCTAAAACGAATCAATTCAGTTCATGGTATTTTGTATCTGTTAGCAATTTCATTTAGTTTCATGAGTGACAAATTCCATGTGGTGGTGTTTTAGACAAAAGTGAAATTTACTTTCACTTCAGGTCTGAAAGGTAGGGAGCCAAACCTGCCTCAGAGAATCTAAGTGCGACAAATGTGGCAGCCACAGCTGCCTTTCAGGTGCGGTGCTTCAAGTAGGGGGCTCACAATTGTGAAATGCTGACAAGACCCTTTTAACTTTTCCATTGTTTATTCTTTATGTCATTTAGAAAGAAGAAAACAACATGTCAGAAGTGATGAAAAACAAAACTTTCCCTGGAAATGTACACTTTTATTTAATTGGTTAGAAGTGTTTCACTTGGATAACCCTAGCTGTAAGAAAATGTAGTTGGTAACCTGTATGTCTGGACAGTTTGGACAGAAAGGAAAAAAAAAAAAAAAAGAAAAGAAAAAGAAGCAGTTTTGGTTGGTGAGAAAATGAAAAATGGATGTGAGACTGTAAAGAGGCTTAATAACATCCAATAAATACATGTTCATGTGCTCATCTTTAGTACCTAATGCCATACCAAAATTATGCATAATTTTATGCATAGATACTAATTATAATGTTGTAAGTTAGATATGCAAATACTACTGTTCTTTGATGTTATCTATGAAGTATAATATTTTATCAGACGTTATAAAAAGCTCCATATATTTTATCTGCTTCTTAAGAAGTATTTTTAAAAGTGTGCTCTGGTTCTGGCACTTAACATTCAGATAGAAGCAAGTTGCTACCTATTCAGTATCTAGAGAGATACAGCAGCAACTTTGCACTGCATTCTTAGAGTGGAATTTTGTCCTGCTGAGATGAGAACCTACAGAGAAGCAAAGAAAACCTAGGGATGTTTCTGCTGCAACAAAGGTATTCTTTTATGAGCCAGGCTAATGTAAATGTTTGGAGTCCAAGAGGAACTGCAAATAATTTGTTTTCTGAAAAGTTCAGGGTAATGGAAGGGGAAGAGAGGAGAGAAAGTAGAAACCCAAAAGGTGAATTTTATGTGTATGGTGAAGTTCTGAGTTCAAGAATACTTTTTATCTCAAGTGTAAGCTGCCTTTTTGTGTTTGGATCTATGGGAAAGGAATGCGTCAGTTAAGCGTTCCTGATATTCAACTGATAAGCGCATTGGCAGTTGGTTGTGACAGGTAGTCAGATGTATTAACAAGAGATTATGAGTAAAAAGGTAAGAAAGGACGAAATGAAACCTTTGTGCAACTGTTACCTGGAAAGAAGGAACGGGAAATGAATCACCCAAAAAAAGCAACAACTGAAACTAACATGTATTGTGTACTTATTTTGTTGGTGTGTTTTTGTTAAGTACATTACACTGTTTAACAGCAATGACAATGATTTTACCATACAAGGTTTTAGAGCAGATGAACAGGAAGTAATGGCGTGATACTTGAACATTTTCCAATATGAGTGGATTTTAAGAATATAAATTAGTTATCCAGGCCAAAAATGAAGCAAGAAAGAAAAAGAATAAAGCATGCTATGCTTCATAATATTTGATCTACAAATAGATAATTTTATAAAAACTTCATGTAATCCAAGTTTTCAAAGTTTGAAATATCAAGCCATGTTTTGCTTTTCTGCTGGACAGTATTTCTCTGCCTTAAGGCTCATGTGAGTAAGATTAGCAGAGACCACTTTTTAAATTCATAGCCTTTGGATGGCAACGGTCCAGTTCCCTGAAGTTGCAGTGTTCCTTAGAGTAAATATGGACTTTTCAACTATTTAAAACTATCACAAAACTGCAAAGTCCTCTTGGTACTTGAGGCCATCAGTACAGTTCAAGAACTATGGCACTCCACACACCCTATGATAGCTTCTAGATGGTGAAGAACAAGACCCTTGGACTTCAGCATCCATCTGGAAAAGCTCTGGGACATCAAATGAATGTCCTGATTATTGTGGTCAACACCTAAAGACAAAACCCTGCCCTCCTTTAGACCATTTTATACGAAGGTGTCAAAACCGTGCATCCTTCCTCAATTCTTTTGAAATATATGTGCATTTTCTACAACCCTGACGGTCCCTTCAATGATATGAAAACCATTCCTTCAAAATGTAATCATGAAGAAGTGTTATGCTTTAGATTGTAGCTGCCTCCCAAAGGCAAACATACTAAAGTCTTGGCTATTAGTCTCTGGTGCTATGCATGGTGGTGGATCCTACAAGAAGTGCATCTTAGTGGAATGGAAGTCCAGTTATTCAGGACTCCCTCAAAAAGTGAATATTAGCATACAGTCCCCCTTTCACTCTCTGTTACCTTCCAGCCACTGTGAGGTTGGGAGTTTTCTTGGCTATACACTTCATGTTCTGTCATACTATTTCTCTACAGGCCCAAAGTCACCAAGGCTAAGTGATCAAGGGCTGAAATCTCTCAGAGTGGAACAAAACTAAACTTTCCTCCTAGAACTTGTTTATCTCAAGCATTTTGTTGCAGTAATGGAAAACTGGCTTACAAAAGAAAGATAGGGCTTTCTCCCATTCTCTGTGGGAAAGTAGAGAAGCAACTTTTGTAACTCCCCACTGGGAGGCAGGTCTGCACTAATGAACACTGACTGAGCCTTGTAACGCTCACCTCTCTGCTCTTGTTAAGCCTCGCTCCCTCCGCCTCTTTACTCTCCTTCTTCCTCTAAAAATGCTCAGTGGACTGCACAGATGAGGACGGAATTCAGTCTTTTCCCCTATTACCCGAGGTTATTGAATAAAATCTGTTCTTCCATGTTGAGGCCCAACTCTGTTTTTCCAAGAGAAAATAAATTGACATGCACACAAGTTTTGAGGCTTCCCCTCAAAAACTTTGTAGTCAAGCAAGCAAAATTCAATGTCTTTGAGTAGTCTTCAGATAGTCTTCCTACTCATTTACAGAAAGTAATATTTTCAAAATCTTAGCAAAAGCCATTCTTGTAAGTTTTCATCTATGGTGGTACAAATTCAATATTTGTATAGAAGAGTAAAGAGAAATTAGAATATTGTGACTTAGCCTAGTTATACCTCAGTTTGAGAACTTAATTCATTTTACGATTCTGGAATTAAATCAAATTTCCTCATAATATTCAATGTAAGTAGTATTAAATCATTCTGATCTCTATGTATTTTTAAGTATAAAAATGTCAAACAGTACAGTGCAGTGTGAAGAGGGTGAACACTTACCTTGCTTGAGGCGACTTATGGCATGGAGCAGAGGGAGATGGGTGGGAAGGAGGTTTTTATTTGTAGGGAAAGTCCCCCTCTATAAGGACATCAGCAAGATCTCCTTTAGGGGTTTCCTTAGCTCTCTCTTAGCTACAGCACCAAATTTGATGAAATATCTGTTCTTGCTTGTGCTTCTCCTGCTGTACATAACCCTCTTGAAATAAGACCATGTTATCGTTCATCAGATTCAGTATTTTGCTCATTACAGTGATTTTGGGGTAATACTTCTCAAAGAAATCCTAGTACTGATTCCATTATCCCAAAATGGATTTCATCACATCACTGCTGACCTCTCTGTCTTCCTCAGTGGATGCTCAATAAGCTCCTTCTGCTCCTCACTCTGGAGTTTAGCAAATTCTTCCATCATCAGCTCCTGCCTATGGTCCAGACCCATACTCTTGTCCATGGACACAATCTCCTCCACTACCTGTGCTTCGGGTCCTTCAAAGACACATTCACTGATGCATTCTGGCCAAAGTTTCCTCCACACTGAGTTTAAGGTCTGATATGTGACTTGTTCCTAGGCATTGTCACTGAGGTCAATGCTGTGGAGAACATTGAAATGTTTCTTCCAGAACTCTTTTAGAGCCAAAGACATCTCTTCAGTGGCTAAAACACCCAGTGAAGAGTTACTTTGTGTATAGCTTCTGAGGTTGCAGATTGTCTGCTGGTCAATGGGCTGCAGAAGCAGTGTCATGTTGAAAGGGAGGAACTTGACTTTTATGAAGTCACACTTAGCCTCCATATTATCCACAAAGGCTGGAGGAAGTGGCAGGATATTTCCCATTAGATGAAGACACCTCTCGGACAGTTGGTTATCAGAAAGATATTTCCTAATGGTGGGCACAAATACCTCATGGCCATTCCATGAACAATCACCTTGTGATCCAAGCTTTTGCATTGGGCCTCCACGTCACAGGCATCTGGCCTTGTTCACATTCTATTGTGGAATGCATGAGGGCTTTTGGGAATGGTCCACCAGCTTAGTCCTCACATCAGTGCTTGTGTTTGCTCTCAGCAAATGGATCAATCTGTCCTTCATGGACCTGTACACTGGCAGTGCCTTTTCCTCCTACGTGACATAGGTTTGATTCTGCTTCTCTTTCTAAAAGAGCCCTGTTTCATTGCAGTTGAACAATTGTTGAGCAACGTATCCGTCTGCCTTCATGAATTCTGAGAATTGTTTCTTGTAGGCTTCTGAAGCAGCCTCATCAAGACTGGAAACTTCATCATGTCTTGTCACACCATGGAGGCCACTTCTCTTGCAGAATTTATCAGGCAACCCTCTACTGGTTTTAAATGCCTCGCTTGTTGCACTTGTGGAGTTTTCTTGCAGCAGATCACTGCAGTTCCCTGGCCTGTTCAGATCATAGCTTCACTGATGCTATCACCTGCCAGCTATTTCTCCTTCAAGCACACTAACAAGAGTCTCCTCGCCTCTTCCAGCCCTCGTGTCCTCTGCTTTGGCCAGGTCAGCTCCGTTAATGACATTATTATTCTTCAAATCAGTCAAGGTAGCTGACTTCCCCATCTTGTCCCCAAGGCCAGATCAGCCACACAAACACCATCCTCATGGCTTTCTGCAAGTTCCTTCTTCAATGCAGTGGTTATTTTCTTCATAATTTTCTTCCAACCACTTTTGCTCTGCACTTTCTTGTTACCTTTGTTATTGCTCTGCACACACTCTGGTCACCACCACCAGCACTCTGCATGTTCTGGTCACCTCTGTTGCTGCACTACTTTCTTTTTACCACCGAGCTTGCTTTGCACTCTGTTTGGAGAAATGCCAGACTGAATACTGTACAGTACCGTATGTGCTAAGATGCACACAAGCAAAGCTTCACAGCAAGTGTACACCAAGTCTGTGTGTCACCACTATCTTGACCAGAGGAAACCATGGCCACATGGCTTGGGGGGAAGATGGGCATGTGTCTGCTCAGGGGGAGAAGATGCCTGGATAATATTTGTCATCCATTGTGGATTTCTCCAACGGAAGCAAAATCTGGCTGAATGCTTCTCCTTGAAAACCGAGTTATTCACAAACAGAAGCATCTTGAGCTGAGGTGTTACTGTAGTTTTAAAATTCATAAACGAACCTTATAACATGCAGGTGTTGAAATTTGAATGCTTTTAAAGGAGGAGAAATAAGAAAAGTGTTACGAAGCTCATGCAGTTCTTTCAAGGTTATGGTAAAAGAATGCCAACGTAGCAGCCTCAGCTATCAGCAAAGTAAGTGGCGTGAAACTTGGAAGCTAAATGATGAGAGTTGTGGAAGGTTGAGAATGACAGGCTGAGCTGTGGGCTGCACGAGATCCGGGCATGCACAGGCCCCCCTCCTGACAGTTGTGTTATCCAGTCCCCAGAATACCACGGGAAGCCGCATAACCCCAACAGAGTACAAGCACACAAACAAATAAATATTTAACCAAAAAAAGGCAACACAATAATAAAGTAGATTATTTTCAGATCCCGGAAAACGCTGTGACAGCTGAGCCTTAGGTTGTTAGCGGTGACCCTTCTCCTTCTAGTACTTAGTGCGTCTCCAACACGACGGGAGAGCAGTGCCATAGGTAGAGTTCACGCCACTCAGGGTGCTCCTTCAGTTCGCTGCCCTGGAATATACATACATGAGGTAAATTGCTGCAATATAATTTCCTTTATCCTAATAATGCCTCCCAGTAAATGTGCCACCCAGGGCAGCCCACCCCCTCCATGCCACCCCTTAACTAAGCTATGCCACTGTGGCAGACACTCCTTTTTAAAACCTATACTCAAGTCAGCCGTTTCATAAATTCTGCACATGTACACAGTGCTCCCAGCCATAGTTTAAGAATTATTTTCTGTTCTTATATGTGAATGACAAAGCACAAGTCACAAAATCTTTATAGAAACCTAGAATAGAAAGATAAAGAAATATATACAGAGAAATTGACCCTGGAGAAGAGATAAAGTCAAGGATGAAAAGATACAGATTAAAGCGGGAAGGAAAAAGACTTTTAATTCATACAACAAAAATATAATACAATAAGCATAATAAAAAGAATATGTGGTAACCACAAAAAGAACAAGCTAGGGGAGCAAGGAACATGAAAGACCATTGGAAAATTCCCTCTTCAGTGACAAATGAAAAACAAATATTTGATGATAATACCATAGAGAACTAATTATAAGAATAAGTGATATAAAGAGTGAACACTTTTGTGGTTCCTGTTGGGGCATACGGCCTACAGAACAAAAACGCTCTTGCTATTGGAAATAAGAATTTGGTGTTAAAATAGAATTTGGTGTTACATGGAAAAATAAGATACGCTAACATTTTAAAGTTCAGTTTTAAAACAATATTTATTATGTAATATTTTCTTACAAGGTCAAGCTTCTCCTTTCTATTTTGAGGAGAGACATCTATCACCTCCCTTTATAAAACACAGTCACGGTGTGCTTCCCACGATTTCTGTTTTCAGTTCCTTTAGGGTGAAGTGAGAACACAGACACTTGGAAGAAGATCTAAATACAGTATCTCCCTAAATTTTTTTTTTTTATTTCCGATCTTTTACAGTTGTGTCACCCACACCTGCCTATTCATTAACAAATATTTTTAGTGCTTCAACCTTGCAAGCCTTTTAAAAACATCTTTAGTTTTCATAACTACCTCTTTCATTCATTCTCCGTACGTTTTACAAGAAAGAAATAAGAAATAAGTCAAACTGAATGCTGTTTAAAAGAGCATTTAATGTTTAAATTTATTTTCATTAATAGCTTTCATCCTTGGGCATATTTTAGTAAATGCAAAATAAGTATAATATTAAAAGAAAGACGCTAAGGCTCATCATGTGCTTTTCTATTATACAAGAGAAACTCATCTACCATTAGTCACCAGATAATAATTTTCTTTTTCTCACATTATTGTCTTGGCATTGCTTAGCTGGTATTCTATTTATACTCAAACCAATATCTAAAGACAGGTTACAGCAAACAATAAAAGATTTCAAGAACCTACATAAAAGTATGTTTATAAGGAAAAAATATAACCTAAAAATTAAACTTCCCCTAGTTTTATTTCATTGTATTTGAAATAGGAGAGTGGCATGTTTAATATAGATCTCATGATTTACTAGCAGAATCATTTGCTCTTTTAAATGGTTATTCTTTTTCTACTACCCAATTAGCTGTGCAAAATCACTGTTTAATTTTTGTCCTTCCCTTTCTGTCACACGAAACCTGATGATTTAGCTGTGTTTAATTCCTTTACTTATTTTCCTGGAAGAGTTTGTTCCCTCCAATAATCTGTGAACACATCTACCATATAATGAAGAACAAAGTAATGTGACAATATAATGATTGAGAATACTTTAAGCTATAAACATATTTTAAGCATCACAAAAGTTTGATACTAATGCAACAGTTTTACTTTTCAGAAAAAAGAATTTCAATCCATCATCAGGTGCTAGTATCAGTGTGGAATTAGTATCAGATGGTTAAACATCAACAGGACTGTAACACAATACTCTAAATTGATACAGTTGCTTCTCACAGAGATATGTTTAGAAATTCCGAAACTGTCATCTATGTATACCATGACTGAACAAATAAATAAATATACTATAGGTAATTCGTTAGGGTTTTTGGCAGTTGAACTTACTGCAGGCAAAACCTTTTGATAGATGCATAATATTGTTGAAGAAAGGTTTAAGGAAAATTGAATTTTCCCTATGTATTTCTCCTTTAAATATTTGCCATTCATATCTTAGCTAAATGGTCAAGATTAACACCACCAGTAACTGGCATTGAATAAAATATCTCTGGATACTGAAGGGCACAGCAAGTCTGTATTGAAGCATGCAGCTTCAGTTTAATATCAGCACCAAAAACAAAAACAAAAAGCCAAATCAAATGGAGACACAAAAGTGACAAACATTGTTCAAAGTAAGAAGATCTCCTTCTGGTTTCTTTTGGCCTTCTAGAAAAACATTATTCTCTTGTTTCTTTAAACTCACCCCTCTGGATGTAGGCAGTATTACCAGAGAACTCTTTCTGTTGACCTAGTTAAGTCTCAGCCTGAGCCATCCAATGTCAGTAGGTTTCAGAGGTTAAATCTTCTCAAAATTTGGGTCTTTTCTAGCTGTAGTGTTTCAGAGTTTAACCCTGATTTCCTCCTAGGAGTAGTGTTCCCTCTACCTCCTCTTCTTGCCTCTGACTTCAATGAATTTTCACTAATACTCCAAAGGCAGCAAAACTTGTTGCTATTAGTCCATATATTATGAGTTTTATACTTTAATACAGATACAGAGAAGTATCAGGAGGTTGATTCTTGTCTATCAAACTACACTGATGTTTTTCTCTTTTGTTTCTGCACCATGAGGTACAGATCTGACTGGGATTGACCCAAAGAAGGATTTATTTTTAATTAGTGGAAGAAGGTGAAGATCCTTTCTCTCTTTCTGCAGCCTCACTGAGAGCCATAGTTTTCCTCAATTTGCTTGTGGCCTCTTTGGTATGAGTTATGACTTACATCCAGATGTCCCCGCAAAACCTCATAAACTCATAGGTGTGGCTTTTGGGAGATAGTTGGCCAATGGCTGTGGAATATTAGATTATGGGTATTATAGTTGGATTAGTCCACTGATTGGCTTAGTGTAGTTGTGCATGAGGATAATGGGAAGACCCACTCTGGATATGGGCAGCACCAGCCAATGGTCCTAGAGTCTAAATGGAATGAAAAGGAAAAAGAAGGTTGGTGCTGTCTGGACCCTGCCTGTCATGTCATGAACCGTTTATCCTCTGCAATGCCCCTCTGCCTTGTGCCCCTGCCTTGGAGCCATCTGACTCTCAGCTGAAACCTCTAAAAATTGTGAGCTGAGATAAAGTTTCCTTACTTTAACTTGTGCGTGTTGAGTGTTTTGTCCCAGCAACAAGAAAGTTAATAAGACATTATAGCAAAGATTTTGTCTGAATTTTCTTACTTTTTACATTGATGGAAAAGGTATGCACATTTATTCCCTCTCCTGAAGCTCCGTATCTCCTCATGTACTGAATTTCAGCTTTCACAGAAGATCGATCAATGGGTATGAACTTGAAATGGGTTCAGATTGTTTTCATTGTGAGTTTGGAAGAAAAACTACTTTGGCTCTCTATCATAAAGCAACAGCTTAAAGTAGTAAAACATAACTTTAAAAAACATTTTCTTCTACTTAAAAATACACATTAACTTCAAAACATATTAGAAGTAATAAATGCATTTAAAAAGTATTAACCTTCTCTATCCCTCAAATATATTGACATCATTAATTAGGAGTCTTAAAAATAGGAAATGATCCTGCTTTTTTTCCTAAATAATTAAGGTTTATACATATGATGAATCTAAATACAATGGGATTATATAGAACATTTTGTAGAAGATGTCTATTTTTTTGAAAATATTTTGTAATATTAAAAAAGTTGCTAATTTTTCAATAAATGAAAAGTCCTATAGTAGGAGTTTCTAAATAAAAATACTGAATATTTCATTATTAAGGCTGTTGTTGCCTTAGTTCAACAAATCTGGATTCATTGAGTCCTTTTGGAAATCAGGAAATACTAACATTTTGTTTTTATTTTGAAGAATTTTTAATGTTATTTCTCAGAAATGATCAAATATTCAAAAAGGTGGAAATTATGATATACTAGAGAGATGGTTAATGTTACTTTAATCAATTAATATTCTTTTAGAGCATTCTAAGTGTTATGATCTCAAAGTAGCTTACCACTTTGAGGAGCTTGAATCATAGCAGTACTCAGAAAACGAAGCAAGTGAGTTATATTAGTGCATTATAAGAAACATTTCTTACTAGCTGATACCTTGGCCACTAGTAGAAATAAGAAGATAAAGTTGGTGTAAAATGTGTCCAAAGATACAAACACATGGGAGAAAGCATACAGTACTCCATAACCAAAACTTTATATTTTATTCTAACCAAAGCACAAAGTCAAAATTTTGGTAGCAAGGGAATGGCAATATAGTCAATCCTTGGAACATGAATTACTGTGCGGAAGACTCAGTGTGAAAATAAGAAGAGCACACTGTAAATCATTGAGAAAACGCTATTAGTAGTCTAGATGAGGGAAAAATATTCAAGAGGGTATTAAAATACATACATTGAAAATTAGTTGGATGTAGGATATATTTTGAAATTAGAATGCACAGAATTTGCTAATGGATTGGAAGTAGAATGAAAAAAAGTAAAAATAATCAGTATGATATTTGGCCTAAATATTACATGAATGATCATGTCATTTACCAAAGTAGGAAGCATGTAGTATCACTGGATACTGAATATCATTAAAATTCATGCTCAGATTTCGTGGTTGTCTGTTAAGTTGGAATCTTGGTAGCATTTCAAACATATTAATTGCATTATATTTTGTAGCCATTGATCAAATCTTCAGTGAGATTTGGGATATATGTTGAAATATTACAAAAATGCATTAGCAAATTTTAGATAGCTATAATTGCAATTAAGAGAGATGAAGACCTGACCCTAAAGACATAGACAACCCCATGGTGATCATGATGTGAGGGACCATTTGGAGTCAATGAGTTTACCCACTAATTCCAGAAGAGATGAAATTGAAAGAAAAGAACTAAGAAACTATTTCAACAGCCACATAATACTAATTAGGTAAAAAGTCAAAATGACTTCTTTTATGTTATATTGAAACTAAAATAACAGAGGATAACTGAAACTAATGTGGTCTCTCATGTACTGAAATACACTTAAATTAACGTCTGATAAATGAACTAGGGTTTTAAATGCCCCTAACAATCTTACATGTCATATTACCTCCAAATTTATGTATAACTTCAGGTACATAACAAACGTAACCTGAAGAAGGCAGGACCATGCAATTAAAAACTAAGGAAAGGAATGAAAGCAGTGCAAATAGAATATGCACAAGTGGTGTGGATGTTGGAGTTTTCAAACACATATTTTAAAAAATTGCCTAACATGATTAAAGAGATAAGGAAAAGCCTGTGATCACAGAGTACAGGATGTAAACAGCAACTGAACAAGTACATAATGAATAGTAAAAGGCCTTAATAACATCATATGAAACAGTTGTGTTATTATTTATCAACATAAAATTTAAATGTATATAGAACTGCAAATACATCTTCTAAAATGGATTAAAAATTAAATACACAATACGAGTAAAAATAGAAAGTGACAATCATAAATTAATAGTGAAAAAGTGAGGTTATATGCTCTTTTGAAAAACAGTCTGGTGTTATCTATTAATATTTTGCAAATGCATAACCCATGTCAGTTATTTTACTTCAATATATGTGTTCAAAAGAAGTGCACAGAAAGGTATATACAAGAGTGTTAAAAGTTCTGCTATTTATGTTTTATTGTAGACCCTACGAAAATGGCAACTGAGAGTGGCTAGATAGTTGTGACTCAATAATCATGGTGTAAAGTGCATGAAAGAATGTAAATGAATTGAATAGTTTATTGTTACGTACAACTACTAGGACTAGATTCACAAGTCAGAAACATTTCTAATACACATGTAAAAGAAACTAAATGTCCATAAAGAGTAAAATGAATAAATGAATCATGAAATAGTCATATAATATTGTGTAGCCATGAACATAGACTAACTAAAAGAAAAAAGTCTTACAAAGTAAGCCAATCATAAATACTACTTCCTGAATAGAGTTTTAGAAAGACTGTTATAAGCACTGTGGTATTAAAATCCAAGCAATTATTATTATGATAGTCAGTCAAATTTGCTAAATAAACATTCAAAAAATCTTTATTTGGCTGAATTTTCACCTTGGATCTTGCTTATTCTGTCATTTGGTAGTTTTACTAATAAGCACACTAAATGTAATACTTTTTCCATTTACACATTAACATCATCCATTTAAAAATGTGTTTAAATTGATGACTGAAATAATCAAATATAAAAAAATTAAATTAGTTTCTCCTATTACTTTAGGCATCAGTAGACACAAAGAAACCTGACTCCACACAAGCATAAAATTATCTCAGTAATATAAGCCTTGTGTACTCCAATCATGTACAAAAGAAATAAAGGGGGTCAAGAGATGGATGGAGGGGAAAATGAAAGAAGTGAAAAGATATAACAAATGAATTAGGATGTATTATGCATCCATGCTCACCTCCCAGAGGGAATGCAAACCTTGTGTCCTGCACAGGTACTAATAACAAAAGTGATATGAAACAAATGATATCAGTTCAAAAAGCCCAAGAGCTTTAATTGTCCATTTGAAACACTTTGCCATAGCTTATTGCTTAGGTACATGTGTCTAATGAGGTAGGTCAGTGATATGGTTGCCAATGGTTAAAAATCAGTGATCTCTGGAGAGATTTGCACCATCTGATGATGTAAATATTGTGTCAACCTCTAAGACTGCTGATTTGAAGTTCTCAATGTGATGTCACAGAATACAGAGCTGGAAGAGGACAGGCATGATTGTTCTTCACCACAGCAGACTCCTGCTTGTGACACTAGAAAACATCAGTCATAGGTAGTGTATAGTTAAAGTAAGTCTGGTACATTATTACACTCCAAGTGTCACATTAAGCGATAGTCAAACATTTAATGATATTAGTTAAAAATCACTTTTTGAAAAATGTAACATTTAAACTTTAAATTTTCTACATACTTTCTCTTCCAGTAGATTTAGTGTTTCTGTTTTAATATTTAGATATTTGATACATTATGACTTTAGTGCAGTTTATACACACGGAGCTAGTTTTACTCTTCAGCATGTAGAAAGCTAGTTTTCCCACCTCCATTTATTGAAGTGGCTTTCTTCCAGTGAACATCTAGTAACTTTTAAACTTTAGTTTAGATGAACTACCATACTAAATCATGTAAATTCTACCAACTACTCCAAGTGTATTTGATAAAGGGACGAATGGCCTTAAATGAAGAAAGGCTCTGCATGTTACATAACGAAGATAGCAAAATAGTGTCAAAAACTCTGCTTTGTTAATCTGGACTATACCCTCAAAGAGTCTTTATCACTGTAAGTCTCTTCCAAATGTTTCATATGAATTCTCTGGTATAAAAATTATAATGCAATTTAAATAATAAAGTATAATTTTAGCATAAACTTTGCCTAAATTTGTCTAGATTTCCATGTTAATATTATTCCTCTTCTACTCTATAAGGATATATTTTAATATATGTATTTGATCAAATAAGTTTAAAATATTTTGATATATTTAAAAAATTTATTTTTAACTGTGAGATACTTGTTGACATATAAATTACATTACAGCTTATTATTAACAAGTGGCACATTTCCACATCTTATTCCAACTATTAGTTTTCAAAAATCTTTCAAATATCACATACTCTCCAATGAGGTCACCCAATTTATTGGTGGTTTTCTGGGTGCTTTCTAGTCTCCTGTCTGGATGCAGTGTATTCTAGGGTTACCTATAAAGCAGTAAGTTTTAGTCTTAAAAAATGTAGTACCCTTCCTTACACTTGTGTAAGATGACCCTGGAGCTAAATGAAAAATGTTCCATGGGTTTGGGTAAAATAAAGAAAGTGAATTTTTAAGCTCTTTTTTAAAAAGTGTGTTATGATTAGAAGATTCAGACACAACTGCAAACATACTCAGCAACCTTATGAAAGTGGCCTAAGATGTTCACTGGAAGAAAGCGACTTTAATAAATGGTGGTGGAAAAACTGGCTTTCTATATGCTGAAGAGTAAAACTAGCCCCACGCCTATCAACCTACACTAAACTAAAGTCATAATGTATCAAATATCTAAATATTAAAACAGAAACACTAAATCTGCTGGAAGCAAAAGGATGTAAAAATTTGAAGACATAGGTACAGGCAGAGAGTTCATGAGCAAAACCCAAACTGCATGGGAAATGCTGCAAGGAATCAACAACTGGTATCTCATCCTATTAAAAAGCTTGTGAACATCAAAAAAAAAAATCAACAAAAGAGTGAAAAGACAACCCACATAGCATGAAAAATTTTTAGCCAGTTGTCCTACAAAGGACATCCATCTAGGACACATAAAGCATTGAAAAATAATTAGACACCCCAAATTCAAAGACCAATCCAAAACTGGGCATTTGAGATTAATATGCATTTCTCACATGAAGAGATACAAATGGCAAAGAAATATATGAAGAAATGTTCAATGTCACTAGTCATTCAAGAGAAAGAATGATTATCATTGAGAAATCAACAAATAATTGGAGGGACTGTGGGGAAAAAGAACTCTTCTCCGCTGTTGATAGGTGTGTAGACTGGTACAACCACTCTGGAAATGATGTGGTATTTTTATACAGTGGAGTACTATTCGGCCATTAATGTTAAACTTTAGACTTTTATAGTTACACGGATGCAAGTTGAGACATCAAGTATTCAAAAGTGAAATAAATCAGATTCACATGTGTAAACACCATGTTGTCTCCCTGGTGTGAGAAATTGAAAGAGTAATTAAGGTCTAAAATGTACAATAGAGATTGTGAAATGGGAGGGAAGTATTCAAAGGGAAAAAGGAACTAGAATGGGGAAAAGAAAAAAGGATGGAAAGGAAAAGGAAAAAATGCAAGTACTTTATCTTAGTGTCTCTTGGTTCACTGAAAAGGAAGGTGTGTGCTAATATTGATTGGGGAAATTTTTATGCCTATGTCGTGAACTCTGAGTAACTACTTTAATGATATGGAATGTGTTAACTATTGTTATTCTCTTCTTGTTTTGTTATAAAATTTTGTTTTACATTTTTCCCATAAAATAAAAAACTGTCATATTTAGTTGTGTAGACATTTCTTTTTTTGTGTCATTCGAGACAGTGTCTCAACATGCAATTCAGACAGGCCTTGAATTCACTTTGTAGCCCAAGCTGGTATCGAGCTCTCAATGATCCTCATGCCTCTGCCTCCCGAGTGCTGGGATTCCAAAAACACACCACCACGCCTGGCTTGTGTAGACATTTCTTACTTTTGATTTTATACGTACATATTTCATTGTATTTCTTCAAGTTATTCACATCAATATCTTTGGAGAAGACTGTAGCACAGGGATAAGTTCAAGGGATAAGTCTGTATAAAAACACAGAAATAAGAGGAAGTAATACTTGACTCTTTGAAAAGGGCATAACATAGTATGGTGTTCCTACAACTATTTGAACTGGAACACAGAATTAAATATACCAATATTTAGAAAATATCATCTTAATTATATCTTCCTACTGGGGAAATTTGTACACATTAGAGCTGTATGACAAGGAAAATAGAATGAATTGATAAGTGTAGTTAATAATTTATGTAATAAGTCAAATTTATTTAAGGGAATTCACTACCCATATTTATCATCTTTGTAACAGATTTTTTTTCAATTTTTTTAAGTAATAAAAACACCACTTTAACACAACTAAGATATTAAAAATATTTCCCTTATAGAATTTATTATTTTACAGTGTCAGGGTCACAGAATTTTTATTTATTTCTGACAGCAAGAATTTTTAGCTTTCTGAGGAATATGATTTTATGATATTTTGAGATACTAACCTATAATTTTTCCTTGCCTTTTCTTTCTTTTTTCACTTGGTCATTTTTACATGAAACATGTGACATGGAACAGAATATACAGATTGTCTATTAATGTTGATGTTTGGTTCTCAATTCATAAATTCTTAGGGAGAGACTGTAGATTTTGAGTACCTGGCACTAATAATAGTGACAGCAATAAATAATAAAAGAATTTTCAGTAGTGTAGCATGCACAGAATGAGAAAGAAAGAACTATGAGGGATGGGTTTGAGGATTATTTTACATTGGGGGACGTTAGTACAAATGAAATGCTTTGCAGTTTCCTAGGTAGAAATATGGTAGGCACAATAACACCTCTTCTCACTTAAGCTTGTCCTGATCTCCCAAACCTGCAACTGTGTCTGTGCTTATGCAGAGGGTGTTTTCCACATGTCAGTAAGTTAAGGTGGGGGAAATGGAGTGATTGCCTTGGATTATCTGAGTGGCTACCATGTATTCATAGGATTTTTAAAGCGAAAGAGAAACACAAAAGAGTGAATCACAATGATGTGACTTGAGAAAAATGACCTTCCGGGCTAGCTTTGAAGATGAAAGTGCTTCATGAGTGAGAGAATGTAAACAACCCTACTAGCTGAAAAAAAAGAAAGTGTTCTACCTTTAGATGCTCCCAAGGTAAAGCAGCCTAACTCGACCTTGATCTAAGCCTAATTAAATTAATTTCAGGTTTCTGGTTTCAAGAAGTGTAAGATATTAATTAAGTATTGTTTTATTTTTTTATTTAAAAAATAAAAGTACAAAAACATATTGACAAACAGACACCAATTAGCATAAAAAATAGTACAATCACAACTAATCTATAGACAAGGTGATATGGTCTCAACAGTGGTTATTGCTTTATCCACTGATATCTTCGAAGTGTAAATATATAAACCCATATACAGACATGCAAATTTAGTCAGACAGTTAATCCTCTCAACAACAGAAAAAACACAAGTGTTTTTTCTGTTGTTAAGTATTGTTTTGAAACTCTAAGTTTGTGTAATTTGTTACAGCAGCAGCTGAAACCATTAACCAAAGAATGTCGAGAAGGTGGCAGAAAACGGAATAAATGCGTCTGCAGAGCATTTAGCAGAGGGACAAGTATGAGTAGACTCCTGCCCTGAGCGTGACACAAAGTCAAAAATGGGCCTGGAAAGCTGCACTCTGAGAATGGTGAGTCTTTCCGTGTGCACAGATGAAGGGATGGCCTGAGAAAAATCTTCAATTTCTTGGATGAGTTGATCTCATGATGGATTGTGTTATATTCCTTATTTTTAAAAATATTTATGAAGTTTACCATTTAGTATATGTTTATTTGCAGAAAAAATTAGAAAACATTGCCCACATTTAGCTATTTCTTATCATTTCATCTTTAGGTACATCTCAAACTGCTACTTGATAAAAAAAAGTAATATTATAAAGTATACACATTAAATTCAGTTTTACTGAATTTCTTTAGTATAGAAAACATATATGCAGTTTCCCTATAGCTCATCAGAATCTCAATAAATCAATGATGATAAAATTCTAATAAGCTCATAGCTTAGCTAATACATTGTAAAATTTGAGCTGTTTATTAACTTATAAGAATGAAATACATGAGAGTATTTAGGGAGAATTTCACCCACCTTTGAAAATATCTTTGATTAAAATTGACATAAAAAAGTGAAAAACAAAGGAGAATTTTAAAAATAGAAATGATACTAGCTGAACTTATTTTTCTCAAATGTTTTCTGTTTCAGGGTCTGCAATTTTTTAAAATGAAAGATGGTACAAGGACATTGGGAATCAGTGTGCCGTGTTACAATTGGCACTTCTATTAGAAACAGTGAGGATATTCTCTATGGTTTCTCATATAAGAGACACCTAAGTTACAAAAGGAAAATGAAAGGTTGATAGTGGGAAGTCGGGAGATGGATTTTGCTCCAATAGGACCGGGACCAACAGGCGAGGGAAGGGAAGAGTGAGGGTAGCAGACGGGGAGAAGGGAAAGAAGCGGTGCACGCACGCTGCCAGCTCCGCACAGGGACAGCACAGATTCTTTACTGAAAACGTACTAATCAGAGAGAACATTTTTGTGAAATTCTGAGGTTCTTTCATCTGATCTCAGGAAGTGAAAATACTGGAAGCTTATTTTTACTTTCATAACTTTAGCCCTAGTCTTCCTTTGAATTTTAATAAATGTTCAAAGTGATTCAATACATAGTATTTTAATAGTGAAGTAATCAGTTAATCCTGCTAATTTCAAAAGAATAGCAAAATTCTCAAACTATTTATATGTATGGGCAGGTAGACTTTGTTTTGGGCCTATCAATTTATTTATTTATTTATTTATTTTTGTCTTTTTGAGACAGGGTCTCCCTATGCAGTTAAGGCTGCCTGGCCTTGAGCTTACTTTGTCGCCCAGGCTGATCTCGAACTCACAGTGATCCTCCTGCCTCAGCCTCTGAAGTGCTGGAAATATAGGCATATGTAGCAAAACCTGGCAATCCTGTCAACGTGGATAGCCCAATATATTATTGATTATTTTAATTGCACTTCAAATTCAAGACAATAGAAGCAATTTAGCATAATGGTAAAATTTCTGTTTCCTTTGATGAGTAGCCATACAGTATTCCAATACCCAAGCTGAAGAGGAAAGGAAAATATAGGCTCAAAGCATGAGTAAAAATATACTCATCCAATGGTATAATAGTTAGCATTTCTTACTGAGTTGATTATTGAAGTGGTTTGGATCTAATTTTTATTCTATTATAGAATACAAAGGACATGTTTGTAAAATAAATATTATTTATGGCAACAAGTTATGATCATATAATTTTAGAGCACTAGGGATCAGCAAGTCTCATTTTCCATTTAATAATGAAAAAAATTGAGAGTGAAAATTTTATTTCCTTTTTTTACTTACTGAGAATATTCACAGACACAAAATCTTATGAATACTTAAGGTACTTTTTCAATTTATTATACTAATAGTAAATGTGTGAATTTTCCATTCACTATTACAAAAATTTTATTTCCATATCGTCTTTTTGAATATTATATGTTTAAGCTTGAAGCAAAGACTTTATTAAAGCAGATTGATTTTTTCCAATTTTTAACTTCATATTGACTGAAAAATTGAATAAATTTGTTGAAAATATTTCTATAGATTACAGAAAGGAGAACACTAACAATCTGAACTTTTTCCCAAGGTCTTCTTACAGTTTCCAGAACTGGCAAAGGAAAATAGATGTAGAAAGAAAAGAATGGATGGGAAAGAAGAAGCAGAATGAGCCTGCAAAGACACCATTCTGTTTCACCACTGAGACTGCCTATATTATGAAACTGAATTAAAGGCATGGTAGGTGATGTAACTAAATCGGACATCAAAGTTTTATATTGAACAATGCACAATGAAGAAGCCATCTTAAGGACCAGAGATATAGCTCAGTGGTGTAAATGCCTGCCTGTGAATGGGGAGGTCATGAGTTTGATTCCTGGTACCAAAAAAAGAAGACTCTTGATATTAAGAAAAAGAAGCCAGCTTAAGATGAAAATAAGAAATAATTTTGGAGCTGAGCGAAAGAGATGATTTTTAATGGTATTGTAGAGATAAGGAAATGAACCTGTGGAATTAAATCAACACTGCAAAAAGCCTTGATTTTTAAAATTTCATGTCGCTCATTGAAATGATAGATTATAAAAAATACAATTATGAAGAAGCTGGTTGATCAGAAAGGAACGTTACTCTATGGACTTCTATTGAAGGGATAAAATTGCTAAGGGAAGTAAGGCTATAAAGGGAAAGACACCGAAAGGAGAAAACAGCCTTGGCCTACACAGAGATCTATGTCTTGGTATCTTAAAGGCTTTGTGTGCAAATACATACACAAGTAGTATAAGAAAACTAATAATATGAGATTAAAATAAAATAGACTCAAATTGATAGTACCTGAATGCATCAGAATACATTCGCACAAACTTTCTTGAGAAATTCACCTCTAGCATATAATCTTTATGATTGTTAAAAGTTAGGTAAGTAGCGAATTATGGTGAAAAATTTGGAAGAAAAACAGGAAAATGCAATTTAAGATATTTTAAATGTGCAGCACAATCAAACTCTGATAAGTAATTATAGAAATTATGTCAGAAAAAATATTGAGCATTGCTGTGATTATATATACTTGTAATTCTGGCTCTCAAGAGGCTGAGGCAGGAGGATTGCTGCATATTCAAGGCCAGTCTGTAGGGCATAGCAGTACTTTGCCTCGAAAAGCCATTTTAAAAAGAAGACTGAAGGCTAGGGATACAGCTTAGTTGTAGGACACTTGGCCAACATGAGCAAGGCCCTGAATTCCATCTCTTACACTCACAAAAATAAAAGACAAGAAAAAAGTCAAGAAAATAAGAAGCATGATTGAAATAAATGTTTTTGGCTTAACCATTCTGCCTGAAGGAAATCATAGTATTATCGGGAGCCCTGGCAAAGACCCCAATCTCCTGTTTGATGCTACAAGGTTGCAAAGAAAAGCTCAGAGACTAGATAAAAGTGAAACATGACCTGGGATGGTCAGTGCTGAGACAACAAAGACTCCCAAACAGCCAGGTCCATGGTGTTTATCGGTTATGAACCCTACAGACTGGGATGAGGAGGCCATATGGAGTTGCTAGGATAAGGCACTGAATCAGGCAGGGCTTGTAAAAGAGGTCACAAAACATTGTTTCATCAAGAAAAGAAGAGAATAGGAATAACTCATAGTTAATGATAACTCATTTTTCAAGTAAAGTAAATAAATTCTGGGAAAGAAATTTGGGAAGAGTCCCTTGTCCTTGGCTGCCATGCAGTATCATATCAGAGCCCCGTGGGTTTGTGAACCGTATCTCTGGTCTCTGCTGTGGCCCTTGGCAGAGAGATAACCTAATTCATGTGCCATCCACAGTGCTCTTATGAGCTTCAGCCTGACTCACCTCTTAAAATAAGACAGCTATAGGGTGAAGTCTTTACAGCCCACACTCCTTCAGCTTGCTCTGGGTGTACTCAGCAGGGTAGTCTCTTGTACAGCATTAGGAGGTTTATAGAGGGCCAGTATATTGTATATATACATATATGGTATATATGTATATATCAGATTTCCAATTCTAAATTTAACTAATAAACAATTTAATATGAAGAACTGACAAAATTTGACAAATATGGAAAAATTTTCACTTTTATAGTGTAGAAAACTTCCATTCCAGATATAAATTCTATAAGGCATGTATTCTTTCTCCGATAATAATCATCTATTTATATTAAGGCACATCCGTATCTATGTCAAAGTATTTAAGAACTCCCAATAAGTAGACTTGGAGGTGGTGGGTATTTTTTACCCATTCCAATCTAGCTATAGGCAGTGAAGTTAGCTGCACTCTCATTATTTTTGTTACATGTTTCAACCTAGGACATTTCCTACCAGGGTTCTGCAGTGGGACAGATGTGACTGAGTCAAAAACTGTATTTATTCAGATCCAGAGAGAGGGATCAACCTATCTTCAGCAATGTAATACATTTTTCTCAAACGCTGATATTTTCAGGCCATGCATGGCAAGGTTATACCTTTCTCCTGAACCAGAATGTATCTCCTGAAAAGTTTGGGATCACTAGAGTGGATTCGTGTTAATCAGAACCAAGCATTGCTGCTAAGGTTGGCTTTGGCTCCTCCAAGTCCCCTGTAACGTAGGAGTTATAGCAATTAAGGAAGAAAAGCGTGGTTCTCTAGGTAACAATTTTTTTTTTTTTTTTTTTTTTTTTTTTTTTTTGTCTTTTGGAGACAGTGTCTCGCTTTACAGTTCAGGCTGACCTTGAGCTCACTTTGTAGCCCAGACTGGTTTTGAACTCACAACAATCCTCTTGCCCCAGCCTCCTGAGTGCTGGGATTACAGGTGTGCACCACCACACCCAGCACTTTCTAGGTAAAATTGACAAGAGGGGTACATTGTACGTAAACTAAGTAGGGCTTAGTGTGTGACATAGAAAAATATTTTCTCCATTGGGTCTGAGAATCTCAATGATTTTCAATATATGAAGAGAAGATTCCACATAAATATATCTTATATTAGTCCATAAATACTAATTTTTATGAAACCCAAATCATAGTTATTATTTTATTTTCAAAAGAAGTAATACACTTTATTAACAACTAAATGAGAGATATCTTCAGCTGTCAGAAAATGTAAAGTTGGCTATATCGTCTGTTAAAACATAATTTTATAAATGCAATTGTTCTCTCTTCTCCAGTGTGTATGGGTGTGTGTGTGTGTGTGTGTGTGTGTGTGTGTGTATGGGGTATCTACACAATGAGCCTTACATAATCAACAAAACAGTGTGAAGTATTCATCTTCAGGAAAGCTGGCTTTTCAATAGTATTCATTATCTATTATTGACTGTAGAGGTTTTAGAGGTTTACATTTCATGCTTCTAAAGAAATTGTGAGCACTGTGAGCACTGCATATCTGTAGTTTAGTGTTAGTTTGATATCTGTATTGGTGACCTTCAAAATTGCCTTAATTAACTGAGTCTTACAAAATGAAGGCAGTTACTCTGGCTTGCTTCATTCTTTAAATATGTTCCTAGTTTAACACCATTTTCTTCAAAAGAAAATTGCAAATATGCCTCTAGTTGGTCCATTCTATTAATTTAAGTGTCTACAAATCAAACAGAATATGGAAATTAAGCTCTTACATAGAAACAGGTTTAACTAGAAACATACTTAAGCAGTAATGTAATGAAGGAAGCAGTGAAATTCAGAAAGTACTTTGCTTTGCTTGTAATAGTCTAATATTTACATGCCTATATATATTTATACAATATAAATAGCATTTAAACATGCATAATACTTATCAGTTGAACAGATATGACTTACGAATTTTTCACCTTAGTGGTCAATTTAATTGCCATTGTTTAGGAGAAATGAACTGTGATCATTGTATTGTTTATTTATTTGGTTGGTTGGTTGGTTTTTGAGACAGGGTCTCTCTGTATATTCTCAAACTCACTATACATCCCTTGCTGGCCTTGAACTCAAGGCAATCTTCCTGTCTGAGACTCTGAGTGCTGGGATTGGGCCTGCGTCACCACATCTGGCATTGTAATTGCATATTTTTGTGTTTCTTAATCCTACTTAATTGAATTATATTCACTTAGCCTAGAAATTAAGGATTAAATTCTAAAACATCAATTATATGTTCATCAACAGGAATATTTTATTGTACCCTAAACCATATATTTTGAGGAGACTTTAAGAAGGAAACAAAAAGGCTGTTAGTTTATAAAACTTTCCTACAATTTACTTTCTATCCCATTTAAAAACATTCTTTCTCTCATCTAAGTGTCCCCCAAATGAATTCAGAAAAGATTTTTTATAAATTTAGAATATACCTTGAGGACCAGGTTATAGCTCAGTGGCTCGGCACCTGCCTGGCAACTGCGAGGTCCTGGGTTTGATTGTCGGTTTTAAAAAAACAAACAGACAAACAAACAAACAAAGAATATACCTTGAAAACTGTATAGGTTTAATGAATTTAGTGTGAAGAAATATGTAAGTAAATATACATACATGACATATATACAAGCATACACATATACATATATACACATGTTTTTGCTTTTTATCATTCATTCTATATAGACTTTTGCTTCTAATCACAAAAAAATAGGAAATATTTTCCAAAATTAATTTCAGATGTCAAAGATTAGCTTTTTCCTTGTTGGTGCATCGTTAACAATACAACAAGCAGCAAGATATTCACCCAGGAAATCAGAAAGACAAAGTTACAGAAGTTAACACTGATTGAACAGAAACACTACCAAATTAAGATCTTTCACACATGTGCAGTAGTAAAGAAAAAAATAAATACACCCTAAATATGCCTTTGGAAACACGAAGTGAAGAGGAGGTCCGGGAGTCCCAAGATAGAACGTTTCAAATGGCAGGGGGGGGACGTGAGAACGAGTGAGGAGCGAGTCCCTGATCCCATCAACACCCCGCGAGACGCCGCAGCGGGGACATATGGGAGCTGAGACTTAGCTAAGAGTGGGGATTTCCTTGTGGTGATCACAATGATTTATAGCATTACTTTTACTTCGGAGGAGACAAGAAATGCTAGTTATCAAAAGTGGCATATTTATTATAAGGTCTTTTAATGTCTTATTTTTAAACAGAGCTTTACTTCCATACTACATATACAGGTTTTTCAATCAAAATGATCACAGACCATATATCTTACTTAGTTTTACACAAATTTAAAGAGTAAGAAACTCTGTTAAAATGTGATGTATGAATCTATTTTATATATATGTATATATATGATTATAAGATACTATTAATGTTTAGGGATGTCTTACATAATGGGCATTGTATAGTCACTAACTGGTCAAATAGGATCTTAACTGCACTTAGGAAGTTTACAACCATGTATTTGACACAGATTCCTACAAATATGTAGGCATAGAATGCAAAATAGTATTTGTTATAGAGAGAAGGCCTAAAAATTAGTAATGTTGGAAAAAATGATGCACAGGCATAGTTGACATCATCTTGTGACATCAGTGTTGATCAACAACCTGTGGATAGAATTCCAGATATTCTAGGTGGATAGTCATAGAAGAAAACAGAATATCTCAATCTCAGTGATAGAATCAGTGCCCTTAAGAAAAAAACAGTGAAACATTTGGATATTGTATGTACATATAGTGTGCACATATTATGTATCTTTGTTTATATACACTGTGACTATATATTTTATATAAATACCAAGGATTCTCCCATTGCAGAAACACTGAAGAGGTTAGTAATTGATTAGTTTGCAGTAGGCTGAACAACTCCAACCTTTGCATGATCTTACTTTTTAGCTATATAAAAGGTTTTAATTGCTGAAAAGGTCACCGTGCTCCAAAACTGTGTTATATCAAAAGAAATTTAATATCACAAATTTATTTCTATAGTTGAAATGAAGGGTTCATGCATTTCAAATTGCAATGAACATATTCTTTTACATATGCAAACGTTCATGATCTGTGGGAAGAAACTTTTGAGCCATTAACTTTATTTTTCTTTCATTTTTCAGTTGAATTCCTCTACTCAGATTTGACCAGTTAGCTCCAAGCGCCTTATTTTCTTAAGAAGACCATTTGTTTCTGTGGAACCAGCTGCAGTATAAATATAAGATGAAATTCTCCACATTTCATGCAGCCAGGTAATAATTCTATGAGCATGAGAGAATATAAATTACAGGAAATCCTTCTGTCAGGTGATAATTCACAATGGCTGGAGTCACTTTGGGTTACTATCACAGACAACGAGGTGGTGCTATTGATACCTAGTGGGGAGGGGCGCAATCTCTGGCTGCACATCCTATAATGTACAAGACAGATTCCACAATACAGAACTAATTATCTGACCCAAAGTGTCAATAGTTCTAGGGTTGACAGAGGCTTGAATGAACTGAGTCTGTTTGCAGAGAGCAGAATCTCATTACAGTGAGCGTTAGCAGGACACATTAGCTGTATTTTCTTTGTTAATCAATTACTATTTCTCTTCAATGGCAGGAAGCATGTTGCCATTGCTTGTCCAAGGAGTTCTAATGCACACTTTTTTCCCTTCGATCAAACTCCCCTACATTGGCCTCCTTGGTTCCAAGCATCTAGTAAGTACTTAGGGGACTGTAGCATGGAAAGAAAGCCTGTCCACCATCCCAGGTAGTATCCGACAATATTATCTCAATAACCCCTAAACAGTGTCATTAAATACACTCAATCTGTAAATACACACACACACATACACACACACACACACACACACACACACACACAGACACACACACACACACAACTCTCCATACTAGCAAAGGACTTTAAAGATTAAAATTTATGCTGAAAGATATTTATTTCTATTATTGTTTGTCTTCTATACATAATATTTTCCCTTTAACTCTGTGGTAATTTTCAAGAAAAGTCATTGTGATGTAATTACTTGCATGAGATTGACAGCAACAGCCAATCTATTACAGATTTTTATGACATGTTAATTTCCCATCTGGCCAGGGCACTTCTTTTCATGTGCCAACGTTTTAGAGAAAAGTTATAAGATTTGAAAGCCTGCTCTTCTTCTAATTGCAGGTTGACAATTATTAATGCAATATTCTTGCTAAAAGGGAAGGCACGCCTCTTCGTTTTTTAAAAAGGTCATTTTTATAAAAACTGGTAGTTCATTATAACCTCTAAATTGAAAATTATTTTCTACAGTATAAGCAGGCTGTCTTTTACACTTATCCTTAACTGTAAAGTGCCTTTTCCCCCCGCACATCTCTTACTCCCCACATTCCCTATGGAACTTCTTTTTCATTCTGAACCTTTGCAGGAGTTCTTTGCTGAAATATGCCGCAAAGAGGATAGAACGACTGTTAAACCTTTTGCAAATACAACCCAAATAGTATAAATAAATCAACCAATGACAAGCTGAGCGGTTTCTCTTAACTTTAAAAAAAATAGTCGGACAATATACACAGAAGATTGAAGAAACTAAGTTGAAATAAAAACTGAAGCCCCACCAGAAAGGATTCTGAATGCTTCGTTTGTTATATTTGATTTCTGTTGTGCAAAACGGGGATCACTTTGTACTAAGAGGCACATGCCTTTCCTCTGAGAATTTCTCTGGACCTGTGAGTGTTGGGGCCTGGGCAAATTACTGCACTTCAAGAAAAATCAGTCTAATACGTTCTGCAGATACTTTGCAGGAAAAGACTTTAAAAATTGTTGATAGGCATTACTGTATATTTTAATATTTGAACATACATATAATATGAATTTATATAATTTATTACATAATTTCAAGGAAAACAGATTGATTTTTTAAAAGGAAGGTATGATATGATCTGGGGAGTGCAAACAGGAATTCACAAAAGACAATAAGAGAAACCACCTTAATCGGGTCTAACGTCCAATGTGTGTGGTAGATGAGCAAGGATTCTGAAAACGCTGCGTAAATACAGATTTTAGATGTAGCCCAGGTTGAAGAAAAAAGAAGAGGTCTAACATTCATAAATATTTTAAACCAACAGTTCCTGACAAGGGAAATATAAGTGCATCTTAAAATGATCACAAAATAATTTCCTTCCACTTTGTAAATCCCTCAATGAACAAGGTCTCCACATTTTTTCCCCAGTAATTCAGGGGGAAATCCTTAGTTTGAAATGCCCATAAATGATGTGGTAAAAACAAAATCAGTATTCGTGAGAAAGGTAAATTTAGCAGTACTGATTAGATAAATATTCAGTTGATGTGACAATTACTGAATCCAGCATTTGCAAGTTGTATCAGATCTGCACCTTTTTTCATTTAATACATTAGGATGCTCAGAATACAGATTAAGTCTCTTAGCCTAATATTTCTTGGTTCATTAGCATTAAAATGAGAATGGGAAGTTCTTTCCAACAACCTTTAAATTGTTGCTTTGGACTTCAGCATAACTTCTGGACAGTATCTCCAAATCTCCTTGAACTATTTTTTTTGTCATGTTCAGCCCTTCTCAAGCTGTGTTTAATTTAGTCCTTACCAAGGGCTAAAGTTTTAAATTTGAGTTTTAAAAGCAATCCACAAATTTTGTCTTAGAGACTGCAGGCACAAAAGTAGGATCCTCAAGTCTTCAGTTTTGGTACATTAGCAAAACCTCAGGCCACGAGGAGGACTTTTTGAGTTAAGTTCCTAAAATGTACCAAGGGGCACAGGTAAAGTGATCAGGAAATACGTTGCATACAAGATGGGTTTTTTTTATGAATCTTTGGTGTCAGAAGTAAAAAAGCAAAAATAAAGGCTTTATTCCCATATCTGCTGCTTTTTCAGAAGATCCAAGAAAGGAATTTGCTGAAGGTACATTATCAAATTGGTTATAAGAGAAACCTTATCATCTCATGGAAAAACTATTTTTAAAATGGAGAAAAAGAAGAGGGAAAACATTTTTTACAGCCTAATGTAAACTTCTGAGGGCAAGGCTAGACAGCATTTGTCTTAATAGTTTAAGATTTCTCATACAACATGCAGTTCAGAATGATATGGATATTTTAAAAGTGAAAAGATTGTGAGCATGTGATCAAACAGATTGTTTATAGAAGTTAATACTAAAGGTGTTTGGAGGGCATCTCTGTAAAATTTAATTCAGATAGTAAAGTGTATTTTTATCCTAGTAAACACATTATGATTTTTCAGTTGAAAATATTAATCTTTGGAAAATGAAAATCAATTAGCTTTATGAATGCTGCAAAGTATGATTATTCAGTATTATACTCAACGATTTATGATTTATAAGTTAATGGAGGGACTTGCAAAAATTGTGTTTATGCCACACTTTCCAATGTATAATTCTAAAACAACAGCCTAAGATATATCAGAAAATCATACACTTTGACTAGAATTATCAGCATAAAGTGCAGTTATGTTACCAATTTTGAGTTTTTTATATTTTACTATTTATGATGTATGTCTACATAACTCAGATGTGTATGTCAATGAATATCCATTGTTTTCTGAGGTATTCTTCATGTCATTCGTCTCTAATTCTGTATAGTGTACTGAATTTAATTTCATTTCTTCTTTAATGCATGTAGTCTGCTATAAATGAAGTTTCAAGGTGACTTATAATTACTACTTTGTTTTTTATACAAGTATAATACTTTAGTTTGTGTTAGGGCTGCCATCGATGTACAAGTGTCTGCCACAAGTATATATCCTTTGCTAAATATTTTCATAAGGTAGTAAAACATCATGGCTTTGCACTGTCACTTTGGGATTCCCACTATGATCTACAAAGAACTGTGTGCTACGCCAGTCTTGACTTAAGTGCTTAAAACTTGGACTATATACATATGCACTACACAATGAGGAAGCACTTTTTCAATATACTGCAATTTCTACAAAATAAGTAGATTAAAATCTATGTGGTGTTATTGACATCATTTAGATTCCAAATTAATATTTTTTGTTCCGGTAATGAAGAAATGCATGTTTATCTCATTCTATGAGCTGTATTTATGAGGCTTGAATTCATTTAGAAAAAAAAAACCTTGGATTGCATAAGGATGGAAAGAGGAGCTTGAAAGAACTACAGAACAGAGATTTTTGTCTTTTTAGAGAAAATAAGTTATTTGCTTTCATTTTTGCAACAACTTGTGTTACAATGGCTTGTCATTTAGTGATCACAAATATATTTGAAATAGTACAGCAGAATCAAACTTCTTTTAGATATTGTCAGATAATATTTATCAGACAACCTCTTTTGAATGGGTGAGAAGATACAATCCTTTCATTACAATACCAGGATGTATGCGAGAATTATGATCCATATGCAGTAATCCTTCTTTTGCTTCTAGATATATACACAGTTACATTTTCAAGATCCTGAAACTCTCAGAAGCTGTGTAAATTTGACATAAAATTAGGTCTACTATACTCATTAGGGTAGGGAGAATCCATGAACTCTAATGCCTACCACTGACTAATAAAGTGGCCTTTGCTGTGGATCATGCCTGTTCTTCATTTGTAGCAGTTTTGATGAGGGATTTCAGTATCCTAGGTAGAAGCCACCTTTTGCCTTCGGGCTTATTTATCTTTTCTGCAGTTTCCTCTCACATTTATTTTAGGAGAGTTTTGCAAATGGTAAATTGTCTCATTTATTTTTCACATTGATAATTTAGATATATTTTGACTTTATCCTTAAGTGATGGCAAATTAAGATGCAAAATTCTAAACTGAGAAGTTTTCTTCCATGCAATTTGCAGCAATTATTACATGTTTTCTGTCACACATATACTTAAAAATAAGAAATTTTCCTTGAAATCACACCTTGTGGATATTTTGCCTCTTTGGGATAAAAATGTTTATTGTGGTAATGTTCATTTCATTGTATGTACATGTACATTTATGCTTTATAGATGTCATCTAGTAATACAAAACTTTAGGTGGCAAAGCATAAATTCTGGTATAGATATTCCATTAACAATAACACTACTGGTTGAAACTCTTTAAGTTGTACTCAAGAAAAAAAGAGTAAGCAAAAAGGAAGAGGACAAAAGACACTAGACATAAAAGATTAACGTTGTCCCAAATAATGTGAAGCTAATTTTCTACTTTTCTCAAAAGCAGAAGCTTCAGTCCCCTGAGAATTAGGACCACTGATATTCAGTAATAGTTTAGGAGCTGACATATATTCCTTACTATTAACTCCAGCTATCATTTGAATGGCTATAATGCTGGAGAATAAAACACATCGGAACCTAGCACACTAACCTAAGGTACATACCTTTAGTATATAATTTCTAAACTAGTTGTTATGGTTAGTGCATTGTGTCAACTTGGAGAATCTAGAAGTTTAGCTAAATGACTCAATAATTTTATATATTGGGGTAAGAAAGACATGCCCTTACGCTTTGGAGATGTTGTTTATTATGTCAATTTAAAAAGTTTAAAAGGCTAACTATATAACTCAACAGAGAGCCAGGATGCTTACTGTATATTCATACTGAGGCCATACAAAAAAAAAAAAAAAAAAGACATACAGAGGATATGGGTGTAGAAGACCACCCCACTCCCCTAAAACAAATAAACTACATAAAAAATTTTAAAAACTGGCTGCTGGTTCTTCAGAGGAGCACCAGTCTTTGCCTGCAGCTTGGTCATCTCCTGGCTTCTGATACAGACTGCTCGGCTTCCACCTGACACTCTTCAGCCTTCCAATATAGGTTCTTGGTCTTCATCATAAATTCTTCAACACTCCGTCACAAACCCATCAGCCCCCTAATAGAGACTTACACAAACACTGCAGTGAGCACCAGGCCCGGGGCTGGGCTCTTCAATCTCCAGCGTGCAGACACCCTCTGCACGCTTCCTCATCCAACTCTGTGGCTGATCATTATAAGCCAAACTTATAATTTCATATACATATATATCATGTGTTACATCTGTTTTTCTAGTAAACCCTAACTGACACACTAGTACACAGAAACATTGTACAATAAACATGAAAATTAACATAATTTTTAATTGCTGTGATGAATTTTCTATATATGTTTTGGATTTTTCTTCTCACATTTTACCATTAAACTCCCTATATATCAATTTCACGTGTTATTGCTAAGAATTAGAATTTCAAATAATAAAATGTTTCTATATTTATTTTTAACACCTCTATCATTCTTTTTTATAACACAAAGAATTATTTTTCTATTTTAATTAATTTGTTTTTATAGCATGAAATTACTTGGTTTACCCAATAACGTGTCTATAAAGATAGCATTCTTGTCTGTATTTAATGGACACAGCCCAATCTCATTTTATACGGTCTCTCCCTCTTCCTGAGTCTCACCTTGTCTCATGTCTTTATCACTCTCGTTTTCCTTATAGATTTAGCTCTCATAGCTTCTGTAATCTTTTGTTCATTACATTCATTTAAATTGATCAACATGTCAACCCTGAAAATTGGTTCAATTGTTTAGAACTTCTTAGATAGAATTCACAAAGGAATAACTCTGGGTGGCTCAATTTTCCAAGCTAATGCACAGTTGTCATGATCTAGGCTGAACACCCCGTATGACCTAAACAAAGCTCAGGTGACAGGGACAGTGCCTGTGAAAAAGGAATGGGGGAATCTCTGAGGAAGCGCAGGGAGACAGAAATGCCTCAGCAGTAGAATGAGACACGGAGGCTTGATCTGGATTTTCAGTATACATACAGACAGCGGAAATGGGGCCTCATGATAATTCTACCTTTTGGAATCTTAAGTAGGAGGTGTCAGAAGTTACCACAGAGGTCACTGGGATGTGGTAGCCAAGCGTTCTGAGCAATTCTTTTCAGTTCTTAGATGTTAGTTCTCATAAAATACAGGTTCTTCACAGCAAGCATACTTCACCAAGTATTGGATCGTTCACTTACCGGTGACAGCGTGTGAAGCGATTAGCCCAACCTGAAATAGGGCAAGTTTCCTTTCCTGCTGGTGTGTTTGTTGTTTTCATAGCAATCCTGAATAGTACAAATGCAGCAGCGGACCCAGCCCTGTGTATAACACCTATATCCAAAAGTTCATTTACGTAACAGTGAAGTTCCAAGTCATTTCTTAATATAAACTGATCACAAAAATGAAGAAATGACGTCCGTTCAAAATTGCACACTATGTCTGCAATCTCACGTTCGGATGGATAATCTATAGGACACTGCAGGAGAAATGAGGGTGAGGGGCAGAAATTACTACACAGGGGACTGTGAGAGATTAAATGAATGGCATGTATATTTATAGCACAGAATGGCTTAGTTAACATATAATAATGGTAGAAAATGAATAAATATATTGTTAATTTATGTGTATGTGCATGCATAGATTCCCAGTAAGGTTTTTAGAGGTTACTTTTAGACTGTGGTGTGAACCTCTGCCTTTGCCTTATCGCATGAGTTTTATTGCAGTCAACTTGGAGCCAAGTGTGGTGGCCAGCACTCAGGAAGCTGAAGCAGGAGGATCGTTGCGAGTTTCAGACCAGCCTGGGCTACAAAGTAAGCTCAAGGTCAGCCTGCACTGCGTACGGAAACCCTGTCTCAAAATGATGAAAAAATAATAACAATAATAATCAACTTGGAGATACAAGGACTTTCATTATTTGCAAATTACTTTGCTAGTTGACGGACATATAAGTGTGATCAATGTTCCTTAAAAATACATAAAATGATAGCACAGGCAGGTTCAGAAAGAGGTTGTATCCAACGCTACGATGCCAAAAGAAATAGGAATTGTGAAATGGAAAATGTTCACCACATGAAATGGCATATAAATTAGGAAATGAAATTTTAGTAAGAGAGTTTCAGGTGCAAAGAAAGCATCAGGAAAGGAAGATCCTAGAATGAGGTACAAGGAAAATGTGTGCCCCAAGGAGAAATGGTCATGAAATTGCACACTGCCAGATAATTTAGAACAATTGGAGCAAAAGTCACAAAGGCGGGATAACATGCATGCTAGGAGAGGGAACAAGCTTTCACAGTTAGGGGAAGAAAGTGCAAGCTTATATAGAGATCTTTCAGAGAAAGAGGTGTGAGGCTCCAAAGCGAGTGGAATGCTTAGAACTGAGAAAGTGGTGGAGGGTGGAGGAGGTACGTGATCATGTTCGCATTTTCAAAGATCATTTTTATTCCAGTGTAATGGGCTGAGGGAAAGGCATCTGAGAAAGACAGTGAGGCTGACCAGGAGGCGATAGCGGTTTTCTATGTGAGCTGCGATTCAGGAGACTCAGTGTCTTCAATGAGCCATGGGGCAAATAAGCAATCTGCTACTTGTGTTAATAAATCAGAATGAAGGGACTTAAAGTCAAGCTGACATAGGAATCATATTGAAAAATTATTCAAGGCATTAATATTTTAGAACCCAAATCTTGTTATGCAGTTGAAATTATCACATTTGGAGGCTAATGCAGGACTGCCTATATTCTTAAGAGATCATGAGATTAATACTCAACAGAATCTAAACATGAGCCATTCATTTTTGTGTTTATTCTACTGACACAATCTAATACACTTTTCATCCATACAGTATTTAGAGCTCCTAGTCTATATGAGATATGTCTGCCCTAAGCTTTGCTAGAGGCAAAATGTATTTTTGTTGATAAGAGTGAGTATTGTGCGTTCCTCTGAATTCCCTACTCACGCTTTATTCAGCAGGGTCTTTAAGCTTGTTCAATGTGCTCTTCTTTTGTGAATGTGTGTTTTTTTGTTTGTTCATTTCTTTCTGAACAATGGATCCTGCATAAGTTTATTTTTTCTGAATTAAAGTGATATGCCATTTTTTACAGAAAATAATGAAATGGTTTAAAATAGACCCATCTTTTCTCAATGACAAAGAAAGACATTAAAAGAAAACAATCAATGGAGAAATTTATGCTAGATCATAAAAATATATGTTCTATGACTTTAGAGAAATATAAACTTTTGATAAATTAAAATGGTAATTATCTTACCTAAACTGTTGTACTAATATGGCACCATTTCCTTTGTTCACCACCAAATCTTTTTCTTTTACCATCTACCATTTCAGCTTGGAAACAATTTGAAGTCATATAAATACATTGATTTGAGAGGTGGGATTACAATATTTGTTTAAAGGTGTAATAAACACATAAAGAACCTAGTTTCATACTTATACCAAAATGACACTTCATGATGAATTCATGGAAAGATTATGAGGGTTAATATTCAACATAAGTACACAATTCCATTGCACCAAATAATACATTACACTTTAACTTCTGAGTGTTTAGTGATCATCAATAGTGTTCATGTTCTCTTGCCATAACTTAGCACCTAAGAAAATCAGGATATATATTAAAATAATGTAGTAATTTTGTAATAAAGATTTGAATATGTATTTACAGTATATATTGGAAAGAAAATTAATTTTTCGTGTAATCAAGGACCAATACTTTGCAGATTGTTGAATACCAACATATCTTATATTTTAGTCAAATCTACACTGCATATAAAACACCTTTAAGGATGTGGGGGAACAGCACACTCCTCCACTGTTGGTGGGAGCGTAGACCATTACAACCAATGTGCAAATCACTGTGGAGAGTCCTTAAAAATCTATTAGCGATCTCATTCGAACCAGCTATTCCCCTTCTGCGTATCTTCCCAGAAGAATTTAAAACATCATATCACAGTGATATATAGGCACTCATGTTTATAGTAGTTCAATTTGTAATTGCTAAGTTGTGGAAGCAACCCACATGCCCATCAACCAAGAAATGGACAAAAATGATGTGTTATCTTTATAGTTGGAGTACTGCTCAGACATAAAGAGGGATAAACTGGAGTCTTTTATAGGTAAATGGATGCAACTTGAGACAATACTCATAAGTGAAATAAATCAGACCAATACGTGTAAACATTGTATTGTCTCACTTGTGTGTGAAAATGAACAGGTAAGACCCAAAATGTACAATAGATACTGTGAATTGGGAAGAAACTTCAAAAGAAAAGATAAACTGTGATGGGGAAAGGAGAAAGGAAGACAATGGAAAAGAAAAAAACATTTAAACAAATATATATGCACAAAATAGTTAAGATAGTTATACAAATAGTTTCACTTAGTTCATTAAATAGAAAGTTTTATGCTAATATTATATACATAAGATACCATGCCTGTATCTTCTACTCTGATTAACTACTATGAAGACAATATGCAATGTATCAACTATGGTAACTGTCCCACTAACTTGTTTTGAAACTCAGTTTCATGGTTATGTTCATCTTTTTTCTCTTAAAAAAGAATTAAACTTTAAAAAAAAGAAGAAGTTTTATAGATGCTGTTGTACAAAGAGCCAAGAAAAAAACAAATTGTAGATGATACAACATATTATATACATGTCTAGTAATCTTTTCATTGTGTTATATTTTACACCTCATAGATATTTTTATATTTCCCTTGGTATTGGATGAAGAATTTTAAAATAAAAATCAGTATTGGCAGGAAAAGAAAGAATTATGATGTAAACTAGTTTAATATATTTTATCATTTTCTGAAGATCTATAATTCTTCTCATTTATATTATGGCATGTTTAATATACTAAGATATATATCATGTGTTATATGGTGGGGTTTTTGTCAAGGTAATGATTTCTATAAAATATTCCATAATCTCCACATACAGTTCATATATCTGTAGTACCAGCTATTAACACTAGACACCATACCTTTGACACCAGCCTGGAAAACATAGCTAGATTCCATCTAGAAAAAAGCAAATTTATAAAAAGTCTTTGTGCATTTGGCCTTAGGAACAGCAACCAAGAAAACCATATGATTAGAAACTGCATTCTCAGATATTATCTTGCTCATGGAGAATTGGCAGAACATCACGTATTACCGAATGAACAGAGAAATTGAAGTTGGACATCTGAATCATATTTAAACACTAACTCAGATTAATTAAAATAGCTTCTTTTTTCTTCTGGTGGTGTGGATTGAACCTAGGGTCTTGCACATGCGAGGTAAGCAATCTAGCACTGAGCTGTGTCTTAGTTCTTCTTTGGTTACTGTAACAGATATCTGACATCCACGAGATAAAGGAGGAAAGGTTTCTTTGAACACACAGTTTATAGAGCTTTCAGTCCACAGTCATCCGTCTCCAAGGCGGCAGCATGACAGAGGGGCATGGCAAGGAAGACAGACCTCACAGTATGGCAGTAGGAATCAGAAAGGGATCAGGAAGTAGGAGGGATACATACTTTTAGGCCGCTCTTTCAGTGGCCTACCTCATCCTTCCAGGCTCCACATCCAAGCATCACCCCAACTATAAACCCATCGGTGGACATCCACTACTGAGTATTACACACTCATGATTGAGTCATCCCCCAAAAGCCACCTTGAAGCGTGTGAAGCTTGGTGAGACATTTTAGGTACAAAGCACAAGGCATAGCAAGCTATGGCTTCTGCTCTACAATGGTAGAAGGTCTAACATCATAAGGACCTAGAAGTTCTTGGTGATATCTGTTCTTCTTCCACTATTAAACTGCAGGCACCATATATTCTAGGAGACAGAAAGGTTCTCAAATATACCAAAAGCAGATTTATCACAAGACAGAACCAAGTCTGAAGTACTCTGAGACCAGGGACTAATCTGAGCATAATCAGGGGTCAGAGGTAACACATGTGTGTGGACTACACGAAATCTGACAATACTGACGGAGAGACAGCTCTAACTAACAGGAAGAGAGACACTTGGTTTTAGAAGCTGGGCTTATGCAATGGACTGTAAACTAGTCAGAGTTTCTAGAATCCAGAATTTCAGAGACTGAATCTGGACCGGGACGTTTGAATTAAACACAGAAGACACTACAGAATATAATTCACAAAACCATTATTAATAATGAGATCAAATAGTACCAGAACTCACATCAAACAAAAACATTTGTATTATATGAAAAGTAATTCCTACCATCTTGTCTAGTGAAACTGTACATCGTTTCTGATGTTTGTATTGTTATTATTATTTTCATTCTCTTTAATGTTTCGATCAATCTTGCATTCTTACATCTGTCAAGCTGAGCAACTGCGTTCAAGATAACAATATGTAATATAAAAAGCACTGTTATTTCTTATCATTTTGTTTTGAAACCCTGTATCATCTTATGGTCTTTGCCTCTATTGTTATTATTTTGCTATTGTTCTTTTTTCATTCTCCTTAAAATAAAATTTAAAAGAGGTTGAAGTAACTTCTACAAAAAGTTTTAGAAGAAATGATACATCATTGCAATAGTTATTGTGCTTTACCACCATATTGCTATAGGAATTTTAGAAAGTTGTTTGATGTACAAATAAACTTCTATTTGATTATACTGATCAATATTTTTTCAATTTTAGATATATTTTGTTTAGTAGTAAATGCAAAAGTACCAAGGCGATGCCTCAATTGCTGACATACATTATTACAGCTTCTCAGTGGTGTTTACCTGTATTTTGTTAGAAAAGTCTTTATAATTTCTATTGCTATTTGTATTTCTTAAATCTTAGAACACAGTTAAAATAGTAGATAAACCATTTAGATTTTTAATTGATCATTAATATAGATGTCTTTTTATCCAGCTGTGAAAACAATTTTAATCTCTCATCTCTGCAGCTATACTTAGACATATTATATCTTAAATAATAGATTATTTTTAATTTCCAAGAGATTACCTTTACCACTTAGTGTTGATAGAGTCAGCAGGATTAGAATATTTTACATAAAGAAATAAAAGTGTCATATAAGCATTTATTCATATGCAAAGTATTGCTAAGCAATTTAATGTATAGAGAACAGACACATGCTATTAATGGGACTCCAATGTTTGTACAAAAGAATAGCTATTTCGCACTTCTAATATTTCAATGCTTTCTCCCTTCTTCTTTTAAGAAGTAGGTGAAGGACTATTTGAAAGCTATTGTCTTCTGTGAGAGATCTCATTAATTTTTCAGGTGAATATTTCCCAGAGATGCTTGACTTAAGAACCGATTAAAATGAAAATGTGCCCAGAGAACCTTACAGATGCCGCTGCTCTGAGACAGGTTCCATGGGCATGTTTGTCACCTGGGAACATCTGCCAAATTCTAATGAGAAAAAATTTACGCCATTGAAAACTAGCTTTGCACCTGTGACAAATATATATATATATATATATATATATATATATATATACTGGTTTTCACAAAGAGATTACCTTTAGAACTTTGAAAAAATAATTACCTTATTTTTATAATACTTTAACACTTTGTTTTCATTAGTGGAAAAACTGTTCTTTTTTCTTTGATTTGTTTTATTCATTCAAATTTGTTTCTTTCTGTGGCTAACATCAGGCATTACTGTAACCTCTTTGGATTAATTTTCATACCACAGAGTTCATCAGATTTTCTGTTTGTATAGGTGAAGACAAGTCCATCATCGACAGTTTAATTCTTTTTTTTCCCTCCTTTTTTGTTTAGATTTTACCTCCTTGCTGCACCTTTCAAGAATTCTCTGCTTTTCTTATTTTCTCAGTAACCTACATTTATTTCCAATAACAGGCCACACAGTACTTTTGGAATTTTATACTGATTTTCTACATTTTCCACAAAACATAACTTATTCCTCAAAAATTGAATGATTTTTTTGCATTGATCACCAAATTGCATAAATATTATATAGAGATGCAAGTAGTTTTTAAAGATTAGTGAATATGGAAATATTCAAACGTTGTATTATGTCACATATTTCATAGATTCTGAACCACTATAATTATGAGATTATTGCTTTACATGTAATGCATCAAACCTGGTCCAGATGCCAAGTTACATCTTGAACAAGAGAAATGGAGATTTTGAATATTACATTTCACTTAACAACTGCGAAGTTACAATGGTACTTTGTATTTTCTTTAAGCTCTAAGTCCTTGTGCGTGAATTCATAAAAAAATCATACATACCCATTTAAATGTGCCTTCCGCCTTTTAGGATGATGAAACCCAAATCACATTTATACTCAAGCATGCAATCTTTGCAATTAATACGAAAATAATTGCTACCATGGTACTAACTCAGACTTTAAATTTAGTCTATTTTAAGACTTTTTCTTAGATATTTTGGAAAGTCTCAGCTGTTATCCTTGGATGAAGGCATTTCTTAAAGTGTTCTTTTCTTTCCAGCAAATGGACTGAGGTGAGAAGTAGTGAATTCATTTTGTATTAATGTTTTGTTGGGGATTCTTAATTGGATTTGTCATTCTTGCTTGCCTACAGAATTTCTACTGTGTTCCTGCTCAGCCATAAGAGTGAATTACAATCATCTTTAATAGGCAAACATCAAGTTCAAGTGACTATTTTGTTCACCTGAAGATGTTTTATGAAACACAAATGCCCTAGGGATTTTGCACCAAATGATTTGGGATAAATGTCAGCATCAGTACTTTCCAAAGGGCATAAGTAGTTGAATGTTATCATGGTTTGTGTCTAGATGTCCCCACAAAGTCTCATGCTGTCATTGGGAGGGCTTCTAGAGTTTATAATTGATTCATGCTCCAATGCAGGTACTATGTTTGTGAGAGTCACATGCAATCTGGGGCAGGCAGCCTGCACACAACGTAAGGGAGGGAAAGAGGCTGCTTGTGGATGCTCCTCCATTTTGCTCTTGCTGGTTTTGCTGTTTTCCACCATCATGAACATTTGCCCTCTGCCATGTGTCACTCTGCCTTGAAGCCAGAGAAGTATGGACTGAAACATCCACAAACTGTGAGCTACATAAACCTTTCTTTCCTTAACTTTGGGCATCAATATTTTGTCTCAGCAATGAGAGAAAAGTAACAAAGACAAAGTTTTAAACCAAAGATGGCATATTAGAATGGCACAGATAATCATTTACCTTAATATCAAGGAAAAAAATATTCTCCTGAAATAAAAATGTAGTCTAACAGAAAGCTTTGTATATGTCGCTCCTTGTTTCATCTCCCTGTTTTATTATTTTGAGTAAGATCAGGTGGGACAGTGCAATGACCCTTCTACAAATTTTGGGGTGATATTTCCAGCAACATGATGCTACAAGCTTAGAAATGAGAGCACTAGTAGCTGTACAGTATTAAACTGCTAAGTCAATCTTAACAATTTCTTGATATTGAAGCTGCAAGTGTTCTTCGCATATAATATTCTGTTATTTCCCGATAAATATATCATTTGTGATTTCATTATTTTAATAGTAACAGTATTTAGTACTTAATTCATATAGATTAAAATAGATTTTAGTTTATTTAAGCATTATATTCAGTCCATCACAGTCTTTTACCTTCTCTTAATGAGTCATTCTCCAATATCCAAGTTTTGCTCTAATGTGGACCTACTGTTGTGCATTTTTACTGTGTTAGATTTATATTTACACTGAGCACACTATGTATCATGTATTAAAAAATTAATACTTCCTTTTACATTTCATTCACATTGAGCTTCAGTAATTTTCCAGCATTGATAGGTATTCAAAATTTAGTTGTGGAAATACATTCATAAAAAGACATTAATATATGGGTTTGTCTTAGTATGTAAGTGTATGAAATTTGTAAGAAAGTTTAGTTCAAATTAAACCTAATACATTAATTAAATACTTAACTCATTCTGAAATGGAGATGTGCCTGTGGTCTTTATAAGGACAATAAAAGCATACATAGGAGAAGTCATGGAGAAATGTGGGAGGGGTATAGGAAGAGTTGGTACGAGTCATTCCATTACTCAGAACACCGTCATCCTAACCGCACACAATGCAGAAGCCATTCAAAATATTGATGAGTATGCAACTTGAAAGCCTCGCTAGTACAGGTTCCTCTGAAGAAATGAAGATGGGAAAGCAAAAGAAAATTCCAATAAAAGTAGATGCTGAAGGATGCAACCAGAATTTGAATTCCCTCTATATTTAGATAAGTAACTTACCCAAAGTAGAATAGATCAGATCAGAATTTAAATCTAGCTGATCTGACTGTAGACATGTTCTTTTATATCTTAACTTTTTTAAAAAAGGCAAATAAAGCCAGAAGATATGAATAGTCAGTTAAAACATCACTACAGATTTACATTTATGAATAGATTTAATATGTTAAACCTTCATAAGAGTACTCATACTGATCTAACAGATGGCATCGCCTCCATAAAATGCTAGTATCAACATAGAAATTAATAGAGTTAATTAACATTAATTTATCTGCACGAGGAAACCAGGGTAATTATATACTGTGATTTATTTAAATTCTATCTAAAGCACAAGGATGAAAAAATCATCATATGTATATTATACATTTTTGTTTATGTATATGTACATATATCTTATGTATATAAAATACTACCCTATGTATAATTTTAACGTAAAAAATGGCTTTGCAGCCTGGTTATCCCAAGAATACTATGGTAGAGGGAACCCTTATCTTTGCAGACAACTGTACCAGATCTCATAGTAACACTCTCCTTTACTTTCTCTAATAAGCAAATTGTATGATTCCCCATAATTTTCTTTTAGAAATTCCTGCATGCGAATGTGCTTCAAAGGGATGGCCTGCCCACGTTAGCATTTTCTCCTTTTATTTTCAATATTTGGAAGTCAGAGCTACATTACAGAAGCAATTGTACCTCAAAAGGGCTGCAGTTTCTTCTGATGGCCCTAGTCATAACAAGAGAAGGGGCAGACTCCTGCGGTGTCAATGTAGAAGGGAAATCAGCGCTGCATCCTCCTCTCCATGAAGTCTAAAGCTGGGCTGGAATCAGTGCAAAATGGTCAGGCTCATGTAGGAAGTCTTGGCTGCAATGAGCAGGAGACTTATAGATCTGTATCAACTATTTGGACTTTAGTCAATACCTCACTAGAAGTTGGAGGTAGTCTGGCTTCTCTCCAACTACCTGGTTTAACTGAAAATATAAATATTGAAAACAGTAAACCATAGATTTTTTTTCCTCACCCATGGATTATTGCCTAGTTATAAGTTCAATTATTCTTTTCATGTTTTTAACATTTTTTGAAAATGTATGTAAGACAAAAACAAAAATAAACCATATTTAAGTAAGGTACTAATATGGACTAATGGTTAACTTTAAAAATCTCATTGGTGTGAATTATTTAGAGTTACTGGAATATTTTTTCAAGTTTTCATAAGGTCATCATAAATTATGAAATATTATAATTACAAAATTTAAGCCTGATTTTTTAAAAATTTCATTTAAATATATGACTTTTCGAAGATACACTTGGTTAAGTGCTCTAAAAACTGTCAAGTGTCACACACACTGTAAGTATAAAATTGCACCAATATGAACCTTCAACAAATATTTGTACATTTTTCTCAACTCGTTAACTTTTTTTTATACTATGTATAATGTACTAAGTTCTACATAAAACACTAAAGATAAAAATGTTAAATAAGGCAGATATGATTCCATAAAAACTGACATTAACTCTATACATAAATCAGCAAACGAACAAATACTTTACAGAATTATCTTCAAATTGAATGCATTTTTTGTCAACTAATGTGATTCCCTACTAAATTGAGAATTACACACACACACATGCACACACACACACACACACACACATTGAAAACATTTTCATCAAATTTTTTTGGAGTGTGTGACACTCATGATGTCCTATTATGTCCTTGTTAATGATACCCAAGTGCTCCTAATATAATAGAATTTCACCTACATTCAATCTACATAAAATTATACACACAATGTCCCTAGGAATAAAAATTGAATACAGGGCCAGAGATGTAGCTCAACAGTGCAATGCCTGCCTGGCAAGCGCGAGGCCCTGAGTTTGATTTCTAGCACCAAAAAGGAAATAGTAAAAAAAAAAACAAACTGAAACTGAAGATGATCACTATCCTGAAAGTGGGGAGATACAGTTTGCTGAGAACTATAGTGGTTAAAAGTTTCTCAAATGATTTGTAAACTAATCATTGCCAATAACTAAATTTAATTGTAAAGGCACAGTACATACCTTCCAATTCACTAAGTGGTTCCTCGACGTATTTATCTTACACTATCTTAAAGTAATATATAAAATTAGAAAAAAAGGAAATAGAAAAATAAAACATTCTCAAATAAAAATAATATACCAATAAAAGAAAAATAGCTGGCAAGTAAAAGAATAAAGTCATAAAACTATGAAATAATCAAACATGATTTTAGTTTGCCAAGGCCAGCAGGGTAAGTATCACAGATTTCATAGATTAAACAACAAAAATTCATTTTTTTACAATTCTGAAGACTAGAAGTCCAGAAAGATCGTGTCACCAAGATTGTTGTGTCTAAACCTCTCCTTATCTTCTGCAGGTTCTGCTGTGCTCACAGGGCCTGCTTTCATCCTAATCATTTCTTATGACACCGGCTCGCACTGGGTTAAGACTCTACACCAGTGAACTCGAACTCATTTTGGTACTTTAGAAGCCCCGGGTCCACATTCTGAGGTACTCAGGCTTAGAAATCAATGTAGGAATTTCGTAGTGAGCATATTCAGCACAAAATAGAAGATAAACTCCATTTTGAAATTCATCCACTTTAGTAATATTAAACATTGTAATGCAGCTAATTATGTAACAGTTATGTTTTGATCTTTATATATCCATAGAACATAATCACAACAAACTTTATAATGACAATATATTATTTTATGTTCTTCCTTTTTTTTCCTAGGTATTTTGCTGTTTTCACATATTAATGATTTTATTATGTAGAATGATTCTCTGAGATTCAATCTGGTGCTATTCAGAAGTTTATGATGAAAAAATAAGTCCACAGACTTTTAGTAACACTTCTAAGGTAAAATAATGAGGAACACACCTAAGCTGTATAGTTAATTTTATGTAATTCTAAGCCCTATAATTAAGGAAAAGGACTTTTGGGAAATCATGATGCTATATCTTGGTTGTATTTGAACTGAAATATGGTAAAGTAATATGGAACATAATACAACATATTGTAGCCACCTGGTTCACTAGAATCCTTTTCATGTATTCTCAGAAATTAAAAATCTTATTTTGTCCTTTCAAGGAAATATTTGCTTCCACCCTAGCATAGTCACAGTGATAAATCCACAAGAATGTGTTTCTTATCAACTGAAATATGTTTTATCTCCTCTAATCTGTTTGGATTTTACAAATGCACAGCTGAAATAAAGATAAAGTTTTTCATAGAGATATACATTTCATACACTTTTCTTTTACCTTTCATGTGCTTTTCTTCTCCCTTTACAAAAATGGGAAAATGTTAAAAGCCCAGGACATTCTTTTGATACAAATTACTTACAGTTTTAGTCCAGCGTCTCCACATTCTTTCCTTTATAGTGTCAAACTTAGCACAAAAAATGATTTTCTTTAATGGAAAGTTATACTGAAATTTAAAAGCCAAACTTAAAATTTGATTTAATTTTAAAATATGTATTCTTTGGAATCCAACACACAGAGTTAGCAAAAAGAATATTCCCCTGTTGTCAAACATTAATTTTTAAAACGTAGGAAACATATCTCAGTGGTGGGACATTTGCCTCACATGCAGGAGGTCCTGGTTTCAAATTCCAAAGCCAAGAAAGAAATAAAGGCAAGAACGTGGTATCTGATGATTTATTTAGTGTTTTCAATCTATATTTTATCTTTTAAATCTTGAACAAAATGATATGCAGTTAACTATCTTTTAAAATGTAAAACAATTTCATTTTTATATACTCAAAGGCATTTTTAGAGGAAATAGTACTTTATGATATAGAATACTTTATGTAAATCGTAATTCCTTGAATTTAGAAATAAGAAGAGAAATTATGGGAACCAAATTAGATGTCATGGTGTGCTAAATATGCGAGACAAAAAAATTTGTGCAGATGGTGAAAATCAAATCCATTATCAACTTCACAAACCATGTCTATATGATGGAAAGTAGCAGTTCAACAAACTATCCATCTGCCTTATTCAACCATGTATAATCCAATTAAACTGGCTGTACATATCCTATAGCTAATTATATAAAAATGTTTTGAGTTTTAAAAAATTACAAGCCACTATTACCACTCTATTCCATAAGTCTTTGATGCAACTCCTATTTATAATTTCTAAGAATTTGAATGTAACAGAAAGAAATTTTTAATTGACCTTTAAAATTATTAATTAAAAATGAAGAATAGTTTGTAGTACAATGCCATAAACAAATATCCAACATTTTGTCTTTCTAAACAACAACACTCAGTTTTACGGTGAAATTTACATCATTTAATTTTTAAACTATGTTGTTATAATACTGTTTGTATCATGTACTTTTTAAATGCAAGTAGGTAAAATTATTTCTTGAAAAGTTGAGAAAAGTAGGATGGAATATGTTTATGTAGTAAAATCATTTTGGAAACACTTGTATTTACTAAATGTTTTGGAATTTGTATGACTCTGTATCTGTCATAGAACTTCAGTGGAACCAGATGCAGCTCAGCAAGAAAGATGCAGGATGTTGCACAAAGTGATAAAAAGTCCACTGTATCTGGCTTTTTTTCCTAACAATGACAGATATATCAATCCCAGGAAATCTATTTTTAAGTTTTTGATCTTAAGATGGGTACAATTAACATAAAACTGAGGTGCATCCATATTCAAATTACAGCACAAAGAAGATTGTAGTGCAGCTAATTATTTATATTAGCTGACATAGTATTTTACATAGCAAAACAAATCCTCCTTAATTATGCTTTGGATCTGAAATGTCCTCAGAATCTCACAAGTTAAAGATTTGTTCACCAGGTTGTGACAGGACTCAGAAGGGATGGAACCCTTAGAAGGTAGGGCCGGCTTGGAAGGAGTTTTATCACTGGAGCTGTAACCTTGAAGTGGAAAGTGAAGCTCACTTTCCTTCTGCGTCACTTTTGCTTCAAGTCACCATGGTGTGAGCAGTTTCCCTTACACACGCTTCTATCAAGATGTATTGCTTCACTATATGCTTCAAAATCTTGCAGCCAAGCCACTATGTGCTGAAACATCCGAAACCATATGCAAAACCAATTTTTGCATGAGGTGCTTTCTTGTCAATAAATCACAAGATTAGGAATCTACAGTTTAAAAGACAGGAGATTCATCAGGCTCATTATGTAGACTGCATTTAATCCATATCTAAGAGTAACCAATTTCATAACACTTTCAGCTTCACTAAAAATTCCAACTCCAATGTCTCCTCTGAGACTCAAGAAAATTCTTAACTATGAGCCCCTGTATGAATCAGAAAGTAAGTTCAATCTTTCCAATATACAAGGGAACAAGGTAAATATTTCCACTCTGAAAATGTGTAATAGTAGAAAATAATTAGATCAAAGAAAAAACAAAACCCAGCAATGCAAACATTCAATTCAGTGTTTTTTTGCTCAGAATTTAGGGCGGACTCTTGTGAGCTGTGAGCTTTAGAGGGCTTGCGTAGCCCAGCCCCTATGGCCTTGCTGCCTTTGGCACGCATTTCTTATCTCCTGGTTAACTGCATTTACTGCCTGCAGCTCTCCTTGGCAGACATTGTAAGTTCCTGTCATCTCCAGCTTCCTCTGGTCACCACTGCACTTTCAGTTTAACTTTAATCTCTTCTTCCACTGTACTCTCAAGGTCAGACCGCCTGGCCTTCCAGACCTTTTCCTGACATCATTGTGTAACTCTTCATGACTTCCCTCCACACACTCCACATGACTACAAAACCAGCAGCACATGGATGATGCCATGTTATGTTACTAGTGGAAGCAGGAGCTGGGCCTCCTTGGACCGTGAGTATAGCAGCCTCTGAATCCTTGCACCGCTAAAATCTAGGAAATACTCAATATTTAATGAATTGAGCTTCTTCATATTATCTTTTATTTTACAAAGAGTTTACACTTTTCCACCATTGAACCTGCAGAGAGTGAGTTCTGGTCAATTTCTGGGATGTTACCTTCTCTGTATCACGATCCAAGCTCTTGGATTATTAATGCTCTTCTTTTTGGCAACCAAGCTCTTCCAGGCCCTTATCGAACAGGTGCTTTATTTTTAATGCAATTGCAAACTTTTCAAGTAATTTAGGCCTGCTTCATTTTCTCTGGATCCTCACTGCAGACCTGGCTAAAAATAACCAGCAGTACCCATGCCAGGGCTTAAATGTTGGGCTCTCTTGAAATTTTTCCACTAAATAAATTAGTTCACTACTCATAATCTAAATTACCTTCAAGATTTCATTGTGCATGAGCACACAGTAGACAAGCTTTTTGCCTGAATGCAACACACATAGCCACTAGTTCAATAGCCAAAGGAGCCCTTCTTTCCAACTTAAACCCCCCGAGCCTGGACTTTACTGTCTGCATTCCTGTCAGCATTCTGGTCTCTTGAGCTCTCGCCAGAATCATCCATCATTCTCTGCTTAAAGCATTCAAGGGCTTCTCTGGTCCACATAGCCAAAGCCTTCCAAATCCTCTCACAAACCTTTCCCAAAGATTTCTGCATTCCACAGCTAGGTATAGTCACAGATACAATCTCCCATTCTCAACACTAATTTTCTACATTAAGTACCATCTCATTGCTTGAGTACTTGGTACTCACTAATTAGGGGGGAGGGGATTATTTGGATCACTGTCTCTAATGGGTTCAGTCCTTGGTTGGCTGGCTCCAAGGCATAGACAGCATTAAGGAATGTCATTGGAGTGGACAGCAGCTCAACCCATGCCAACCAGGAAACAAGAAAGAGCAGAGAAGCCAACAACAAGAATACACCTTGCCAGGTCATATGTACCCAGGGCTTGCCTCCTCTTGCCAGGCTCTACATCAGAACACAAGACTTTTGGGGAATATTTTGGTTCTAAACCTTAATACCTTTCCTTCTTTAAAATAAATCCCAGGTATTTTGTCACAGTCACAAAAAAGTAACACAATGACCATGAAAAGCCTTTGGAATTCAGTTGCAACTTTATTTTCTCCTTCTCACTCTTAAATTTCTTAAATACAAAGTCAGAACATTCTCTGTAACAATGAAATAATGAAAGTGTCAATATTTGATTTAATGAACATTTTAAACACACTAAAATATGTAAACACTCAAGATAATATGTTGCAGAGGAGCATGTACAATCATGCATATAATTAACCAAATATGACTAAGTTCAATCATATTTGCTCTCTGAGGAGCAAATGTTGAAATATTTTCAAATATCAAAGCAACAAACTCTTTGTTTCCTATAATACAGCAAAGTAGAATAATGTGTACAGAAATATGCATGACTGAATCAGAATCTGTAGTAGGAATGTTCAGTGAAGTTTTACATTGCCAGGAGGAAATGAGTCTCACAGAGAAGGTATGGTATAATTATCTAAGAAGAATAACAATGGAAAAAGTAAACATCACCTGACCATGCCAGTGCACGTCTCTAATCCCAACATTCAGGAAGGCTGAGAGAGGAGGATAACAAATTAAAACCAACTCTAGCAACTCAGAGAGTACACTGTCAAAACAAAAGGCACAATGCAAAACACAAAAAATAAGAAAACCCTGAGGTTGCATCTCAGTGCAAAGCCCCTAGATTCAATCACCAGAACCAAATAATAGCAGTAATTTAGTAATAATAAATTAGGGTTGGTGATATAGCTCAGTGGCAGAGTGCCTGCCTTGTAAGTGTAAGGTCCTAAGTTCGATTCCCAGTACCAAATAATAATGAGGAACAATAATAATAATAAATTAATATTTTCAATAATTAGTATTGTTCAATATTATTTTGAGTGCAAACAAAGGTAATATAATATCTCAATACAAAGTAACGTTGATAAACTTTCCTTACAGTAACACAAACACAACAGAAAGTAAGGAAGTTTCTTAAGGGAGAGCTTAGATGTCAAGGTTTGCATCACAATCTGACATAACCTAAACTCTTCCTGTAAACCAAAATAAATTAAGTTTGCTTGAATTATTACATTTGTATATAAATTAAATCATAGGTTTATTTCAATATGATGACAAAAATGGAAGTTAACAGCATGAAAAGCTAACTTTAACCTCATTTTAAAAACTTCTTCATAAGTAACAAATGCGTGGCTCTTTTGCCCCATGACAGAGGCCCAGGACTGAAAGCAGCACCTTTAAATGTGAATTCAGACACTGTTAAACAGTGACCATCACTTGTCCTCATAAGAGTACATGGAAAACACAGTTAGCTTTTAGCATTTATACATGGCAATGAACAAAAACTATACTTATCACCATTAATAATAAACAGTATAGTGATGAATCAAATGTTAAAATCCTTGATCTATAGTTTTCTCTTTTAAGGAGAATAATAGAAAAAGAAAAATAGCAAAATACCAACAGCACAGACAAAAACAAAACAAAGCAGAAACAATAAAAATGAAGCAGGATTTCAGAACAAAATGATAGAAATTAACAATGGCTACTATATTACATAGTGCTATCTTCAATGAAGTTGCTCAGATTACTAGATGGAAGAATACCAGATTGGTCAAACCATTAAAGAGAATAAAAATAAGAAAAGATACAGAGTTTCACTATAAAAGATGGAAGAAATTCACCAATGGTTGTCATATTGCATATTGTTGTCTTCAAATTAGTTGTTCAGTTTATCACAAAACAGATTGATGATAGACAGGTAGATAGATAGACAGACAGACAGACAGGCAGACGGGAAAACTGTACCGCTAAAGTCTAATAGCTAATTCCTAGTTTTTTTCTCTCTGACCAATTCTGCATGTTTGTATCTGGGAATCTGAACAACTAATTTGATTTATACTTCCTGATTTCAGATGTTTTTGTATTCCTATGGTTCCATGCTTACTTTTTTTACTTGAAAAAGCTACTATTGACTTATGTCATCGAATGGTAAGGAATAGTTGATGACTGATTGTTTGGTCAATCTTGTATGTCTTTATGTGTTCTCCGGTGCATATATTTTGAAGATATCAATATGAAATGCAACAACTATTGTCGGTTTTCTGTTGCTTTGTCTATAATTCAATTATGATTATAAGTTTATTGACCGACTTTGTGTCTCTTTGTTAATGCTTTTCGTTTTTTTTTTCTCTTTCTTTTTCTGTTGTAGCTGATGTAGTTCTTTTTGCTTTCACACTATAAAAAGAAGTTGTACTACTGACTTAGGTCACTTTATTGTAAGGAATAGTAGATGATTAACTGTCTGATCAATTTTGCATGTCTATACCTATTTTCCTGAATATACAATTAGAAATTATCAATGTGTAATGCAACAACCACTGATGATTCCCTGTCACCCTATCTGTAACTCAGATTCGATTGTACTATTCTTATGCTACCTTGCGTATGTTTGTTAATATCTTCTTGTTTTTTTTATTATACTTTTAAAATAAAAAAAAAGAAGAAAAAGCTGTATAAATAAATAAGAAGACAGTAACAAGAAAGGCAGAGCTGTTGAAACAGGGATGGCGAAAACCCTAGGGGCTGAGTGCCCAAACCGCAATCCAAAGCTCCCTTAGTCGTTGTAAAGCTGAGCGCCGGTCCCTGTGTGTGCTGACACCCAGTGCTCAACAGCCGGCGCCCTGATGAGGTGGGGGGGTAGAGTGGGATGGAGAGGGCTCTGCAACCCGCCGGGGCCGTGAGTCCCGTAGGTTCACCGTCACCAAACTAGGACATTCACAAGCGCGTATATTCCTGGCAGGGGCACAAAATGCTTCAGACATTTTGAAAGAAACATAAAGCGTTATTTTAAAAGCTGCGTTTGCCTTTCTCCCATGTAGGTGATATTCTAGGTTGCCTTGCAGTCTATTGTTTGGTTTTATGCCCAGTGCATTCTCATCTATATATGTAGTGTAATCTCCGCTCACTAGCACTTTCCAATTTAATTGTCTACAATACAGAACAAATGTTCATTCTTAGCCAGGAGATCTCACAAAAAACCACATTTTAATAACTCTATACCTCATTGAGCTGTCCTCATGTGTATTTGGGAAGATGTAAAGGGTGGCAGCATGAATCTACTGGACAGACATGAGTGTTTTTATAAAAACTTATGGAACATATAAGTTTATAGAACCAAAGAGCAACCAAAAAAGAAAAAAATAATGACATAAATTAGAGAAATCTGGTAGAGAAATATGAAAATCATGGCTGCCTATAAAACTTCAGGAAGAAATCTATCTATTCAAATTAATCTATCTATAATAAAACTGGATATTAAAAAAAGTTAATCCATGAGATTTCAGTACTAAAACATCACAATTCATATTTGGAAGAAACAACAGAAGTAGTCAATAAAGTATTAGTGGTAAATTAAAAGAAAATGCATTTGTGTTTATAGGTGAAAGAGAAAGTTTGGGTGTGAGACCAGAAGGTATTTCCTAGATTTTTTTCTGCCTGTTACAGCAGAATGTAGCAATATATTTTACAGATATCGATGTTCAGCAATGCAAAAATAGAATGCTGTCTCACTACCTTATATTTAATGTGCTGAAATTACATCAGGATTTTAAAGCTATGTTTGACTTTCCATTTCATTAAATCCTCCGCCTTCAAGTTGTGGTATCAGGTATTTTGTCTCAGCAAAGCGAAAGATGACTAACAGAGAAAATGCCACAACGGGGCCCAGCTCAAAGGAGAGGCCATGTGCCTCGAAACTACAAAGTGATATGGGATGAGGCCTCTCAAGCCACTTTAAACCCGTGAATCAGCAGCATGTGCTCTGGAGACTTAATGCCGGGCTTTACTCTTACTTTGGTGCTATTCTATTCTTTTCTGCCCCCTGTTGTCTTTTGCAATACGGACATTTACCCTGTGCCATTGTACCTTGGGATTACATAACATGTATTTGATTCTTTTCTTTTGTACAGAGTTTCATAACTAAGAGTCTGCCTTACATCTCAGGAGAGAATTTGACTTGGACATTTAAAAAATGCTGAAACTGTTGAGAGTTTTTGGAAAGGATTGTTGCATTTTTTATTGTACTTATAGTGCTATTATCATGTTAGCCCAAATTATAAACTTGCTTTTGTCCTTGTTTGTAAATTAAGTATTGGTTTAAGATGTGTTCGGATGTCAGGCTGACAAGGTATCCGATGTACCGGCTACTCTTACTTGTGTCTACTGGAGAAGCTAGGAGGTGGTCTAACATGGTAGCAGAGCACGCTTCTGGGTATGTGTGGGTGGGTCACAGAGGTGCTAATGTGGGTAACGGTTCACCAGCCCATGCTCTCTGGTGCTGTTCCCTGCTCTGCACCCGGGCGACCCTGAGCTACACAGCTTTGCTCTGCCATGGTCTTCTTCCCTGGTGCCTCTGTCCTAGAGGCAGCCAGTTATGGAATGAGTCCTGCAAAGCACAAGCCAATGGATCCTTTTTTTCCTTTAAAACATGGGTGTTAAAAAATAAATAAATAAATAAATAAAATAAATAAAACATGGGTGTTAGTATTTGTCCCAACAAGTGGGAAACTGACTAATACGCCTGGCTTATTTTTTTAAAATACAGAGTCACTATTTTGACCTGTAAAATAATTGAAATCTGAAAGCCGTGAGCTCTATAATTTCCTAATGTAAAGAGATGATTTCTAGTGCTCACAATTTGTTTTAATGCTTTTACTTAGTATAGTTTGATAATGCTTATTAAAATTTTTGATAAGTATTACAGAATTCTACAGTAAAAAAATATAAGTAGTGACAATTCGAGTGCCCAGTAATACAAAAGCCAAGTGGATTTGAGTATTATTAAGATTGAGCTGCCAATTTGACATACAAAATGAATAAACTATTGCTTAAGTAGTATGCATTTCTTTGAATACTGATAACAGTGAATACATTGTTAAAAATGTGACTCCCTATTGGATGTGTAGTGTGTGGCTATCAGCGATACACATCATTAAAGAGAAGAAGGGAAGACAAAAGGTGAGACAGAGAGAAGCAGAGAAAAATAATCACTTGTTCATTTTTCCATAGAATTTACTGTCTTAAATTTTCTGTTTAAAATATGTCTGAAAGATTTTTGTATAGGACAAGTACAGATTCACTTTTGACAGAACATTGTGGTGTCTTTCAAATTAAGAAAATTTCACTCTATTGAAAGGTTGTTACAACCAATCATCGCTCTGATAAACTCCCTCTAGTTGTCTTATTTTTAAACCAAGGACTATGTATTCCTGAGACTTTGTTCATTAGGATTATAGGCAACAGAGACACTTTTCAGTATTTTTAAATCCTACAAACTTTTTGTACACTTTAAAATCTCACCTGCCACGCTTACCTTCTCTCACTAAGCAGCCTGTTAGTGTACAGTGTGGACTCTACCCTAATTTAAGCGATGATATTACGTTATACAAAACCTCAGGGGGTGTTACCAGTGTTCTTCCCAGATTCCTGCTGCCCCCTTTCTGTTTCTGCATTTCTCCAGCTTCGCTGTGCTTGCTCCACAGGAGCTTTATAAAGGATTCATTTCAGTTGACTTTCACAGATTTTTCAACATGACTTTCAGAGAACATTCCCTAGGAATTCGTGTCAGTGGAGCAAGAGAGAAGAAACTTGGTGACTCACAAACTGATCGGAAAGAATGAAAGCCCAGCCTCACTGTCCAGAGTTTTCCACAGACTCAAAGCCACAACTTCTCCAAAGCTTCACTGCAAGAAAATGTGGCACCTGGGCTGCTGCCAGAATGTGTCTCTTCAGTAGCTGCTTCTCATTTGCTTCTCCTCACCTCTCTCAGACATACCATCTCAGCACACTTCCTAGTGCACCCGCATATCAAGATTTGCTTCTGGGAAACCAGACTGAAGGGAAAGATTTCCCCCTGAACATTCAGATAAATGAACACTCATTTAATAACGTGTACGTTTACATGTCATGGTCACTCTTCATATGTTTTTCACTCTTAAATGCTATGTCTAATACTATGTTTTAAATACCATTACTTAACCATGGTACACACGATCCAGTCTAATAGGTAAGCCTCTACCTTCTCTGTTCCAGTGACAGGTGATTTTTTTCTAGTTTCTATGCATCCCTTCAGATATAGTATATTTGTGCACAGTGTGTATTATTACTCAGCTTTTCTTCCTCTAGAAGAAGATACTGGAGGCTCGCTACTTATAAAGAAAGCGGGATGCTTAGTTAAGCTTTGAGAATTCAAAGGCAAAATTGCTGGCCCCTTGGCTTCAGGTTGATTGAGAGCCTAATACCCAAAGATTCACATTGCCTCAGGAATGTATGTGTGTGTTGAAGGAAGCTGTTTCCCTAAACAGCTAGGGAGAAAGTGCTGGATAGGAACAGGCTTAAATTTTATAACAGCCCGTTTCTGAGACCATTCAAGATATCTCCTGGGAACTATTTTAATCCCTCTGAAGGTCACTCAATGGCCCAATAACCTACCATTTAATGGTTCTACCACCTACCCAATACCAGCACCCTGGAGAGCAAGCCTCCAATACATGAACTTCTTGGTTTGGACTCTCAAGTCATTTTGAAATCACAGTTGATATCACCACAAAATCTTGATGCACTTTAAACATTATTGAGCATTGCTTTTCTTCTTTTTTTCTCTGTTTTTTATGCCTGATTTGATGATGTCTTTTAGAATTGCACAGAGTTGTATTATTGTTACTGTAAGAATAAATTTTATATTAAAAACAAATTTAAATTTACAGAAAAATTTCAGAGATAGTAGAAAAACTTTGCAAATGTCTCATACTTAGCTTGCCCTATGGTTAGTATTTTGCATTTATGTGATCATTTTGCATAAATAATTAGTATATTTATATTATTGTTACCATTATTAGCTGAAATCTATACTATATTCAGATTCTTTTCATTATCTCATATCCTTTTCCTGCCTCAGCATCTCATTCAAGAAATAACACACTCTTTAACTATTATCTTTCTTTATAATTGACTTTGTTTAACAATTTCTAATATTCATTTTGTTATTCTGCCAAAGAGTATAGCTGGTATATTTTGCCTGTCTTCTCTTAGTATTTCTGTAAAGTTTTCTACATGATTCCCTGGGGGTCATAGGTTTTGGGGAGGAGGATCACAGAAGAAAACAATGTCCTTCCCATCACACCAGGTGTATGTATGATCAAAATGGGTTATGACTGTTGATTTTGACCTAGATTGCCTAAATATTTATCACCTGATCCTATGTAAAGCTTTGTAATCATGATACACCTAAAACATTACCATTTCTTTAGAAATAGTCATTGAAGACACCCTTACATTTACAGATGCAAAGTTGTTTCTGTTCTATTGAGATCAGAATATTTACACAAATTATTGAGAAATCATCTGCAAAGGGATTTGTCCATTTTTCTTCATTTACTTCTGTGTGCAATGACTTTTTGAAGTAAAACATTTGTTTTAGAATAGAGCTTACAATACACTACTATTTTATTCTGTTCCTCAAAATTGTTTCATATTTCCCCACTGGGTCCTGTCTGTGTTGCCTCAGCATTGCTTTAACATACCCCATTTGTCGAGGGTCTTTGTTTATCTTTTCATTTTTTGTTTTAGGTTTGTTGATCATTTTCTTACTTTCCGGTGGGCTGTACTTTAGATATGGAGTGTTTCCCAAAGCCAGTGTTTTTTGTCTCCAGCTTGGTGCCCTCTGGAGTTGATGGAAACTGTCAGAGGCCCCTAGCAGAGGGCTTCAGGTTACAGGCACCATGCCTTGGAAAGGGGTGGAGAGACCCTGGCCCTGTCTCTTTCTCTCTTTCATCTTCTGGACACCAAGTCCATGTATGAAGTGTGTGATTTCTCTCCACCCTGCACATCTGCCTTCATACACTGCCTCACCACAGCAATTCAAAAGCAACATGTCAACACATCATGCAATGACTTCTAAAACTGTGAGGCAAAATAAATCATTTCTCCTTAGAAGTTGAATGTCTTAGGCATGTTTGATAATGATTAGCAGAGCTGCTAAAAGATACTCAGTTTCATCTTGTGTATTTTTGAAATTAGACATTTTTCCAAAGACCTATTATTCTTTTCAACTGAAGAATAATATTATAAACTAAGATCTATGAGTTGCTACCAGGGTACTATACTTCCAGGCCATTTTAGCTGGCAGAAGTAAAACATACATGTATGAGTCTTTACCTTAATATGTACATACATTAAAAGTATTTCTATGCCCAGCCATCTGTATTTATATTAAAGTAAATGAGTTCATATTAATATCTTAAATTCTAATCCATTACCACACAGACCATTCTAGACTATTCCTGCTGCAAATCTGTAAACTCCTACTGCAACAGTGAAAGACATGTCTCCTGCCATCTGCCACCCACTTACACATTCATTCTATTATACATATATAACAGTATGCAGAGTTGCTAACTCACATTCTCATGGAAACAATTTTATCATCTAGAATTCATCTTTATCTGGTTTCTGTTAGGTTTATGGCATAAGTAAAAACAGAACAGAGTAAAAAATGCCCTTACTGCAGGCATGGAGAAGACCACGGCAGCAAGGAGGGATGTAAACCTTCTGTGGGCCTGGCTGAGACAACAATGGCTATATAGAGCCAGGCTGGAGGTGGGGTTTAGGGGATGGTCTTTGTGATGTGGCAGATGGTGATTGGGCAGGGGATGGGAAAAAAGAAACAGGATGCTGCAAAAGGGAAGTAGGAAGTTGTAATGGGGAGGTGGGAGTTGGTCTGAGAGAGACATATGGTCATCTCTGGGTCACGCCATGTTGGATCACTGCCATGATGACATCAGAAATTTATATGAGCTGAAATCCATCCGTTTCTTTTGTCTTTAATCTTTGGTTTCAACTGATTTGAAAGATTTCTTTGGGGGGAAGGGTAGTATCTTTCTTTGTAATCTCTTTCAATTAATTTGTTTCATATATTTAGATTGTTTCCTCACTTCAAATGTTGCATTTAAAATCCTCCAATAGCCTCAATAACATTTGAAAATTTATACAGTTGTGCTTCTTTGTTTGTACTCATTCATTTTATGTGGCCATAATAAGATAAATTCAGAAGGATGATTTAGCTTAAATTTGTAGGTTGGAATTTGAAGATAGGTGGGACTATCAGTTCATCCTTTGATGAGGTCTCCCCTGCGTATGTCATGAGATCATGGATAGCATAAGGAAACTACCCACAAGAGAGGTAGAGCATTGCAAACAGGAAGCAAGAAGGAGTCAGGGAGCAGATTTACACTTTCTGTAGCAAATCTCTCTAGAGGAAGCTCCTTTCCAAAAAGATTAATCCCATCAAAAGGAAGTGCTGTCAATGATCTGCCTCTCAAAACGGTCCATTTCTTAGAGGTTCTAATGCCTCATGGAGATCACAATCCCAAACCATGAACTTCTTTTGTCACATTGAAACCGTATTCAAACTATAGCAGTCCTCCTGTTGTAAAGAAGGTCAGGGTTTTACAAACACTTAGCATCCTATACTCATTCATAGCACAGTACCATGTAAAATAAATTGTTCTCCTTAAAATATTTTTGTGATTCATTTGTTCAGCCTTTAACTTACCCCCCCAAATTTCTGGCAGATGTAAGATTTCATATTCTCTTCATCTTTGCCTTTTCAGGAGTGTCATACATTATTTTCATCCAGCTTTATTGACAACTAAAAATTGCATGTGTTTAAGATGTGCCATCTGATATTGTTGATGTAAGGATGCCTTGGGCATAATTACTACCATCAAGTTAATTAATATATATGTCAACTCACGTTGTTACTATTCTTTTCATGAGGAAGAAGTGACAGCAGCTAAGATTTACACTTATAGCAAATTCAAATATATGGTATTCTTTTTGTAAGTTTAAAATCAAGTTGGGCACATTTTCTTTACACAACTGGAAAAAGTAATACTGAAAAGGTAGGTACGCTGACTTAGAAGGTCCTGTCCTTTCCCATTGCAAATGCAGGATTCTTAACTCCAGTCACATGCTGCTCATTAGAATGCTACATAGTTGGAATCATAGTGCGTAGCCCCTTCAGACGGGTTTCTTTCATTTAACAATGTGTATTGAAGAGGCTCCATATAATTTCTTTGCTTGTTATCTCCTTTCTTGTAATCACTGAATAATATTTCATTATTTTAATGATTCAAAATAGGTTTAGCCATCTGTACACAAGCCTTAAAGCTTTTGGTTCCTTTCACATTTTAGCAAAACCAATGCTGTAAATTGTATATTTATGTGAAGCCCTTTTCATGTATATAACATTTAAATCAAGGGAATAAATATCTAGAAGTAAAATTGTTCAGTGTCATACAAAAATACGAGACCGTTTCATAAACTAGCTGCCATAAATGTATTTTTATATCAATAAAAAGTCTCCACCTATCCAATTTCATAGCACCTATTGGGGTTTAAAAATTTTTAACTACTTTAGTAAATGTATAATTTGAATATGCAATCTGAAAATTAAAGTTAACTTTGAATTTCTCACTAACAATGCTGCATAAATGTTTTATGTGTTTTTTTACACATGTACATTCCATCTCTAGTGAGATGGCTGAACAAATCTTTATTTACATTTTACTTGGCTTAATTTTTATTGTAGAATTTTAGGAATCTTTAAGATTTTGGATGCACACTCATAATTAGAGATTTGATTTTACAAATGCTTTACTTTCATGCTGTGATTTGTTAAAAAATATTATCAATTACTTTTGAAAACACTTTTAATTTAATGAAGTACAACTGACCCATTTTTTCTGGCATGGGCCATGTGTTCATGTTGTAGATACAAACTTAACACCAAATCTAAACAAATGTGTGTATTGAATTACTTGTTCTTTAGGTTTATTTATTTATTTAGTTTTGTGGCTTTAATTTAACCTATGATTCGTTGCTATGTAATTTATACTAAAGTTGTAAATTTCTTTTTTTACACATGAACTTTCAATTTTTTTTGTTTATTTTTTTGAACTTGCAATTGTTTTATTGCTACTCTGTCAAAGATCATTTATGTACATCCTTGTGAGTATAATTTTGATCTCTCGCTTCTGTGAAATCTATAAATACAGAATTGCCCATGCTTTCACCTATAATATTCTGTCTTCATTATCGAGATGGCAAGGCTTCAAATCAGGTAATGTATAAGTCAACTGCACTCTTTTACGTCTTCTGCTTGCTCTCCAGGGCCCTTTGTGATACAATGTTATATTTAGAATTAGATTATTCATTTTTACAAAACAACATACTACAACTGATTGGGATTGTGCTGAATGTATATATTAAATTGGAACAAAATGATATTATTATTGCTGTTTTTTTAAAGTAGAATATTTCTACACTGATTTTGATTTTCTTTTACATCTTTACTTCAAATTCATACTTTATATATATCTTATATATGCTCATACTTATTGTGTTATAGCAAATTTCTTTCAATTTTTATTATATACCAGTAATATTGCTTTATACTTATCCTATTCAAATATCCTTCATTAGTGTACAGAAAAGTAACTGAATTGTATATTGAACTTGTATCTTATGAATTGATTATACTTATTAGTTTCAGGATTTTTTATTGATTCATTGTGTAGAAGAAGAGTGTGGAGGTTTACATAGAAAAGCATATTTTCAGTAGAAAAAGAGAGCTTTCTTTTTTCTTACACCATTTTCTTGATCTTAAGTGTAAAGTATCCAATTTGTTATGATAATTACATTAAGTCGTTTTGTTAGCACATGTTTTTAAATTGCTTCTTCTGCTTTCCCTTTTCCTCTTCTTTTTCTTCTCCTTCTTCTTTTTTATTATTATATTCATTCTGGAGATTGAAACGAGGACCCTAAGCATGCTAAGCACACACAGTACTGCTGAGCTATAATAACAGGCTTTTAATATAAGTTCCGTATCGAGATAAGGTACTTCACTTCGATTTCTAGCTTCAAGAATATTAACTTGAGTGCCTTTAAATTCTGTCATTTTTTTGATAGTAATTGATAAGACTGCATGATATTTATTTTTGCTCCAGAGCAGTTACTATTGTTAATATATTTCACATTATCAATCTTTGGCCAGGATTTATTCACATTATTATTATATAAATAATATAATTATTTTGCCTTATTATTTTTAGAAAGCATGGGATTGCTACTACTGGTCCATTTCCTGCCAATGACAATTTGTGTGCTCTTCTGGTAATTTCTGCTACCTAGATCCAAGGCCTTTCAATATTGTTTTTCTTGAAGAATGACATTTTTTTGATTTATCTATATTTTTGCTCATAATTTAGATGAATTCTGCTAAGTTTTTAATTATTCCTTTTCTTTAACCTACTTTAGGCTTAAACTACAATTTGTCACCTAGCTTTCTAAAATGGAAAATTATATTATTGTTATTTGTAGGTTTTCTGTTTCAAGTATATACATTTGTGATAAAATTGACCCTTGTTCGCAGTTTCACAAGTTTTGATATGCTGTATTTTTATCTTCATCTACTTCAATATTTTTCTAAAATTTTTTCTTGAAATATCTGTTTCAATGCATGTACAATTTAGATGTATACTGTTTCATGAGCAAACACTTAGGGATATGCCAGTTACATATCTCAGTTGATTTTTTGTTTAATTTCATTATGGTCTCAGAGCATACTTTATATTATTTCTATTCTTTTAGATTTTAAGGTGTGTTTTATGCACCAGAACAGTACTGGTTTGGCCGATGTCCCATGAGAGCTAAAGATGAATACATAATCTACTTTATTTGGATGGGGCATTCTGTAAATATAGATTAGATCCAGGTGAATGATAATCCAGGAAACTCAACTGATTTCCTATCTGCTTGATGAGTTATTGAGAGTCATTTAAATATTCAAGTATGATAGTGGATTTGCCTTTCTTCTCGTGGCTGTGACTAGTTTTGTGTCAAACACTTTGCTGGTCATTTTTTAGGTGTCTACATAAATTATTATTAGATTTTCCTGCAGATTTGATGGCTTCATCACTGCATACAAATCCTTATTGTTCCTAATTCCCTTTTTCAGAAGTGTGCTTTGTCCAAAAATAGCATGATCATTCCATCTTTCATTTAATTAATACTATATTTATATGGTACTTTTTAATCTCAGGATCTATATTTAAAGTGAGTTCCTTGTCTACAGTTCCTCCTTGTTATTTTATCCACTGTAAAAATCTCTATTTTAATAGTTTGCTTTTACCATTCACATTTAAAGTGAATATTGATGTATTTGGATTATTATCTACATGTTCTACATTGCTTTCTATTTGTTGTACACAATCTTTGTTTTTTATTCCTTCTTCTATTCTGTGTCTTTTGGTTTTTCTCTTTTTATACTTTTAAAATTATAAGCATTTCAGTGATGACCATATATATGTAAACTTTCTCTTAGACTTTGAAATATTTATTTATCCACTTATAAATTATTATACTACTAATGCCTAATTACAACCATTACGGATGCTATGTCCATTGCCAACTGCCTAGTGGATAATCTCACTTTGAAGTCCCTTTCCTTGTTATTTTTGTTTGTGTTTGTGTGAGACAGAGTAAACGAGGCTGTGCTCTAATTCATCCAATTCTCCTGCCTCAGCATCCTGAGAGCTAGATTTGCAGGTGTGCACCCTTATGTCTGGCTTCAAAGACCCTTTTAAGTTTGCTTCATTGAACAGGCAGTATTAATTAGTTTAGAACAGCAACTCTAGGAAACAGTGTTTGGATAAGGAATTAACATTACTGTTACTTTATAGGAAGATAATGAAAGATTGAGGAAGTTTGTTTAACAATGTAAGATAATATATAAAATCAAAGATTCTCTCTGACAACACTGTCTGTCTTTGGAATCCAAAAGAAAAAATCCTGAGGTTCAAGAGCTGGAATTCATTAGAAGAGTAACAAACTCTCAGTGAAATTTGAACTTTTAACCACTGCAGGGGTTAGTATCTATGGACAGAAAGCAGCTGCTGTGATTTGAATGGGAACGGCTGGGTGCCTGGATCAATGCAGTTGAAAAAAATGTATTTTATTTCTTTGAAAATAAAAATATGTTATTCACAAACACAGTACAATGAAAAAGCACTGAAAGCGTTACATAGTACAAATACCAGAACAGGTAGAGAGCTATTGATTGGTGGCAATTGTAAAAATTATGCAAGAACACATGAAAATGTCTCTCCATCCTCATTTAGTAAGTGGGCCACTATTCCAAGTTACTTTAGGTTGCGATATCTCTCCCACTTTAGGAAACCTCATTTGCTGCTCATCTTGACTCTGACTCTCTCATTAGGAATATTTGGGGAACCGCCTGCTGTCTGAACACTGACACTGCACTTTATGCCACTTACTCAAGGGTATATAAAAAGGATTTTTGTATATTAAGACCACAGCAGAGCAGTACTATAAGGAGAGGATCAGGATCTGCTATCTAAATTTACACTCACTTCTCTTGAAACACCTGGAGGCAAACCTTTTTTCAAATGAAGAGCCTCATATTAGGCTAGGCATAGTGGTGATGTCTCTCTGAAATTCCTACATTCTGGGATTTTGAGGCAAGAGGATCACAAATTCAAGCTTGGTCTGGGCAAACATTAAAGTAGAAGGTGCAAGTGTGTATGCTAATTTTCAAATGAGAAAAATGAAGCTCAGGAAGTCCATCCAGGAGCACACATGATGGTACATACCAGTATTCTCAGAACTCAGAAGGCTGAGGCAGGAGGCTTGCCACAAGTTGGAGGCCAACATGAACTACACACTGAATTCAAGGTCCATTTGCACAACATAGTGAGAGCCTGTCTCAAAAAAAAAAAAAATCAACATTTATAAATAGATAATAGTGAGCTAAAAGGACCTGAGAGGAATAGTAAGGGAGGGAGGGAGGGGAAATATCTGTTAATGTCAAAGCACTTAAAAATACCTGTGGATGAGAAATTAAATGTTTTTTAAAAAATACTCATAGGTGAGAAATTAATCAGTCCAGTTAGCTTTCAGTGGTATATTGGCAACATTAATTTTAAATAAAACCTTTGGTAAATTACAGCAATAGTTTAAAAAGGGAAGCTGGGCCTGGTAGTGCATGCCTGTAATCCCAGCACTCAGCAGGCTGAGGTAGGAGGATCGCTGTGAGCTCTAGATCAGCCTGGGCTACAAAATGAGTTCAAGGGCAGCCTGAACTGCACAGCAAGACCTTGTCTCAAAAAGACAAAAATCAATCAATCGACAAAATAATCATTCAATCAACAAATGTGGAATTGCTCTGGTTGTTGTATTTGTCCCTTTTTAATTATATTTCCCACCTCCAATTTAAGAAATGGGGTAGAACTGGGGCTCCTGCCAGCTTCCTGCACAACCAGAAGGCACTGAGTGGAGATGCTACACACAGGAATGACACCCTGCACGGGCCGCAGCAAGCTGGATTTCACATGTGCTGCCAAAAAGTATTAGCCACCTCCTTCTGCAGACCTGCAGCGTTCTCTGTAACACTTCTATCAAAGACATTTCTAAAAGACTCGTGAAGAAGGCTCAGTAAGTGCATGTGTGGGCGCCCTGTGATAGTTTGCAACAATGCCACATTCACCAAGAATGGCGTCACTTGGGATGGCACGTTCATTCCATGAAATGACCTCAAAATGCTCATGTGGGACAAGAGACATGGGCAGTCCTGTCAGTGAGGGGTAGAGCAAAGGTGGATGATAACAGGGTGAACTGGCTCAACAGAAAAACATCACAAAACAAGCAGGAAAACCTGCCTCTAAATCAGGTCTAGAAAGCCACTGCAACCATTACCTCAAATATTCAATTTCAGTGTAGCCTTACCGCCCTCAATATTTCTGCTTCAATGCAAAGCTGTATCTTTCTTTATCCACAAAGCTGAGAAATTCCAGCAAAGTGTCTTACCACTCCCTATGGCAGTGCCGAATTTCTGACATTTGTGAGCACTGTGCATTTTACTTTGGGCACAGGGGAAAGTTTGCAGGTTCCTGTATCTTTGAATTGCAGATTCTAAATGCAATAAGTTTCCTCAAGAGCCATGTTTAGCAAGAGTAATGTCAGTCTGGTTGATGTGCACACACATGTGCACTTGTGAATGAGAACCAGCAAAACGAGCTCTTTTTTAGAATGTGGGTCTGAACAATTTAAGCACTCACTGGGCTAAGTGGATACAACAGATTCACGCTACATACATTAAAAATTTCATATAACGGCAGAAAATAAAGTTCTAAACAATCAGATAGGAGGTGAGCACATTTCTTCCTTTCTAAAGTAAACCAATAGCTTTGTAGAACCCAAGAACAAAAAAAAAAAAAAAAAAAGAACCCAAGAACATTCACTACTTCTCATGTGCGACTTGTCAAGGAGTGAAGGTTGCATGAATGAACACACATAAAATGTTACAGATCTTCATGGCCTTTAAAAACAATTCTAACCAAATAACATACCACCATATATCACTTATATCTAAGTGTATAAATTGTAACTGAAACCTAACCATGTTGTCACAGATTCTTGGCTGCACTGGATGGATTCTCAGCCAGGCTCCCCATGCTGAAACCTCCAACAGGAAAGTTCTGATATCCCTGCCCAGACCATGTTGAAACAGTAATATCCATTTAAAGGCTTCATCTAAATTTGTTTAATCTGATTTAAGTATGAAATATAAAAGTATCCCAATTACTGCTCAGTACGCTATAAGAGGATTGAGTTACTGTGAGGCAAGAGATTCTTGGTTGTAATCTAGGAAACATTTTCCTGATTCACCATCTCTGCTTTGACCCTTTTGTCCAGAATAACACTATCATCAGTGTTCACTTAAATGACACCTAAAATAAGAAGCTCAGTGCAGCCGTGCTGGTGTGATTTCTTTGTTCGGTCTGTGACAGTGTAATAGAAACCACTGATCTCCAAAGATGGCCATTTTAAAAGTTCCTTCTTCACAATCATCATTTTCCCTCAAGTATGGTTTGCCAAGAACAGGGTGATCATAACTTTAATGTCCAAACGGAGGCCTTTGAAAGTGAAAGGGGTGAGTCAGCGACAAATGAGGAGGAGGCTGAAGAAGGGGGCAGAACCAGCACTGACTCCAGCAAACCAGACTGCGCATCCCCACAGTCCCAAGTAAAAGGTGAGTGGCAGAGTATCATACAGTGGTGAAGGCTTTTAAGGTTTCACAGACCATGATTTGCTTTATTAACTGACCAGTATAAAACCTGGTGGTGATGCAATAACCAGCTTGGTGCAGTGACTCACCCATGGAAGCCTGGCACAGTGAAAGACTGAGGCAAGTTCAAGCACAACTGGAGCAATCTGTCCACTGAGCATGAGCCGGTCTCAAAAAAGGTGGGGAATCAGGGGCAGAGCTAGGGACGTAGCTCAGTGTCAAGGCCCTGGAGGGGGAAAAAAAAAACACACGAAGAAAAATAGACCAAGAAAATGGTTTGAAGTTTTCTGTGGGCAAACACAAGGTTTTGATCAAATGCATGTCTCGTACAGTACAAAAGAAAAACCATGAACTTACACAAGCAACTTTGCAGCAAAGCATTGGACACTGAGACAGTGAAAAGCCTAGATGAAAAAAAAAAAAAACAGAAAGAGAAGGGAAGCTGAGTGGCCTGTAGGGATTTCGTGCTAAGTAAAGGTGATCCAAACTTACAGTTAAAATATCTGTAAACACCACTCAAATGTGTCATTAAGTATTATTTTCAAAACTCCAAGTTTACATCAGGGCATCACAGGGTGCAACTGCAGACCCCTAAATCTCTTAGTACTCACGTTCTTCACCTACAAACATTCTTGACAATAAAAAATTGAAATGAAATTGAGAGCTATCCATCAAGAAGAGTGTTGCAGGGAACAGATAGGAAATTAATCTAAATTTATAAAGTTTGAGGGCATTCATCCTGTTTTAACAAAACATTTAACTTGATTGGTTTGCTTATATGGAAAAACACAGTCATGTCTAAACATCTAAAGAGGAAGACGGGCTTCGTTAACGAGGGCAAAATGTTCAGGTTGCTCAGTTAACCTTCCTCGGTCTCATAGTGAGAGAAGTAATGCTCTGATTGGCTAAATCTGACATTTATAGGATTTTTCTCGTTTAGGGGAAAGTGTTAAAATCCATTGTTCTGTTTAACATGTCATCTCGGCTATAAATGAGTCCCTATAAAAGTGGAAGGTAGGTATTTTAAGTTTTATTTATCAGTTGTCCCCAAATCAAGAGACCCATCATTTCAATATTTAACTAACAAGGTTTAGTCATTCTGAGAGATGGACACGGGGGGCTTGCAAGATCAAACTATGTGGCTGACTTAGTGAGACCTTGTTTTAAAAAAATGGAAAAAGGCTGGGGGTGTCGCTCAGGGCTCAAGCCCCAGTACCACTCAAAAAAGAAAACAGAAGAAGAAGAAAAGAGAAAAGAAAAGAAAGAAGAATGAGAGATAGAAGCAAGTGGCTGCGAAAGGCTTACTAGCGAAGACACGTGATAAAACCTCCACCACTAGCTGTGACGTGCAGCTTCATGTGCGAAGGGGACTAACTACTTGAGTGAGCTGAAATATGAAAGTTCAGGACATTTCAAGAAAACGTCCTTCTAGAAACTAACTATGACAAGATGTACTTTTCTTTCCCCTTTTTGTTTAGGATCTGCAACAGGAAAGCACATTGCTTCCCTCCAGGGCAGAGCTTCCCAGAGGGCAGCACTCAGTCTCTGGGGACTTGGGCACTTTTAACAAGAGCACAGAAGATTCTTGCAACCCAGGATCAGCATTCCTTTGTCTCCAGTGACATATTCGTATTTTGGGGGCGTGGCCATGATTTCCCACGGGGTAAGCAGACGTGAATGGCAATGACAATGAAAACACCAACCTGAAGGTTTTCAGTTCTCCTCCTTCTCCTTCCCCTTCGCTTTCCCTTCCTCCTCCTCCTCCTCCTCCTCCTCCTCCGGTTCCTCTTCCTTTCTCTTCCTCCGTCTCTTTTTTTCCTCTCTTCCTTTTGAAACGGGGTCTCATTTTGTAGCTCTGGTTGACCTCAGACTCACGCTGCTCCTCCTGCCTCAGCTGCCCCGGTGCTGGGATTATAGATATGTACGATGACTCTCAGGATCCATTTCTATATTTTCCTAAAATTGATGCAGTCTGAAATAATCGAAGAGCATTATACAGATTCTTGCATTACTTCTCTTTTCACAAATGCCACAATTCTTGTGCTGTTACTCATTTAAATCTTACTGTGAGCCTTTCCCTCTGACTGTGAACTCCAGAGACACAAAAATAGCCAAAAAACATTGAAAGGCTCCCAGAAACATTTAGGGTGAAGAAAACAGGAAAGTTTTGGTTAAGATTTATGTGCTTATGCTTTAACCTGATAAGAGAGAAGGAGACACATGCCCATGTATGCACTGAGATGTTCTCTGAAGGAAATTTTTGTCTAATTTTGCAGATTAATTTTGAAATGAGACCAGTCTTTACCATTTTACATGACCAGACTTTTCTATAATTTTAACCCATTAAATTTAAAAATCTAGACGTTTACATCAGAGGATCACAAGGTATAACTGCAAGACCTTTCTTTCTTTTTCTTTCTTTTCTTTCTTTCTTTCTTTCTTTCTTTCTTTCTTTCTTTCTTTCTCCTTCCTTCCTTCTTTTTAGTAGTACAAGATATTGGACTCAGGTTTTCACACTTACTTCTCTCTCTCTCTCTCTCTCTCTATATATATATACATACATACATATACATATATTTCTTCCTCTTTTAAAGATCTATTGACAAGATGCCCAGGGTAGACCTGAATTTGCAATCCTATTGTCTCAGCCTCCTGGAGTGTTGGAATGAGAGAGAGAGAGAGAGAGAGAGAGAGAGAGAGAGAGAGAGAGAGAATGGTTTTGAATGGTATATACTGTAGAAGTACTCCAAAGTATACAAATGGAAGACTAATTTAGGTAAAAGGCATAAAAGGAAGGACTGCTTTAAATGGGGTATAGAGGATATTTTGAGTGACAGGAATTTTCCATAACTTAAATTACTCAGAATTCTGCAACTTGCTTTCTTCCATGTTAATTATACCTATTTTTTGATGTGCAAAAGCTTTTATATATTTTCTCAAAATTATTTTAGGGACATGTAAGCAAAACTGTTTGATGACTACAGGACTGACCAGCACTTTCACAGAAGAAATCTTCCATGCCTCAATCTTTTTCTAAGCTGAGCTCAGTGACTGGAGGCTGAAGTGCCAGCTACTCAGAAGTCTAAGGGAGAGGCATCCCAGCCCAAGGCAGCCTTGCTAGCACAGTGAGACCCTTTTATAAGAGCAATAAAGAATGTGGCTTAATGATACAGCACATGCTCAAGGTCTTGGGTTTAATTCCTTGCACTCAGAACCAAAATACTAGGGCTCTCTTTGGACATATCAGAACCTAGCAGCCTAATTACAATGCAAAGCAACTCACAGTGCTTCTTAATTTGATTTATCAGATTATTTGCTATTGCAATGTCAAGCTAAGTATTTCTCAAATGAGTACCTTGGATTTTGGTGCCAAAATACTATATCACAATGAGGTAGAGAACGAAGTTAACTAAAAGGAAAGAATTAGTTCTGATGTCCTCTGAGTTTCTGTGTTTACATTGTAAGGTAGGCAGTGTGTGGATATTGCCTTGTTCGGTCCTTTTCCTAAGATTGGAACTTTCCTCTGTAATTAGCTGCAGTTGGCCTTAACTCACAATATCCAGATGTTATGGGCATCTGTATCAGCAACAGCTAAAGTGACAAGATTCTCCCTTAGAATAGCATGGAGAGCAGCCGGATCTTTGGTGAAGCTCTGGTATCTAACAATTTTACCAAAAGATCACTACAATATATCGTGTGCTGCTCCTGTGAATCATACAGCTGCTTCACTATTAAATACTGGCCAAGGTGGTATACTTTCTCTTTAGCAACGAAAGTTTAACCCTGTGCGCCTGCTGCCTGCAACACTGATTTGTTCTGGCGAGAACCTGCAGACACACTCAGATGTTGAGCAGTGGGATGATGCGGAACACGATGTCTTTTCAGCAGTGTCTTTCAGTGGTGCCAAATCTTATGGTCCTTCCATGAGTCGCTGCCCTGTGGAACTAGGTGTGGTGATGAGGAGTGGGGGTGGGAGTCACAGTCCGAGAGGCTAAAGCTTCAGCAGTACTTTGTTACATCAACAAGAAACTAACAGTACAACGTTCCTCTTCCCCTGCCTTAACACCATCTCACCTACTTTCTCAGTTTTGGTTTACTTTTGCCTCCTGAGTACAGAAAATAACACAAGATAGGAACATCCTTCTCTCTCAATCACCAACATGCGCACCATCTGGAAGGCTTGTAACATGACCTATTTTTCCAGAGATTCCGTCTGTTTCAGCCTTGTTACTTTATTATTCGATAAGATTTCCTTGGACTGCAGATACAGATTGATTCTACCACACTGACTGCACAAGCAGCAGGAGAAAAGAAGTCTGTGCGACACATCCTCTCCTTTCTATGGATACTATCAGGAGATTGACAGCATCTCACTTCTGATTGACCAGACATTTGGCACAAGAAAATATCTCTCTCATGGATACAGCCTCAGCTAAAAATTATACCACCATGAGTAAAAGAATTAAGGGGTATTGTGACAAGGCCTGTCTGTCACATTTACGCAGACATGAAGGAGGTGGAAGCAATTTCTGAAAGTAAGTTTAGAAGAAAATTCTCTGATAGAGAAACAGATGTAGCTGACTCCAGGCCTCCCAGCTGACTGCGGGCTTCCCAGTTTAAAGCAGAGAGAACATGAAATACAACAAGTGCATGTATTTGTCTGACTGTATCACCAAAATTCATAATTTCTTTTTGCAAGCATATGGCCACTGTAGAAATAAAAGTGATACCATGAATCAAACTCAAGATCTTGCACTTGCTAGGCAAGCACTTGTGCCACTGGGCGACATCCATGGCCCAGTGTAGAAATAAAGGTGAACAGAGAACTCCTTACTGGACTTATAGAAAAAAAGTTCATAGTACTAGCCAGAGATTTCTTTTTTCTAAGTGTCAAAAAAGATAAATCTTCAGATGTACTAGAATAGGAAAAGAATAACAAAGGTCCCATTGATCTTATAATTATTTTCTTTTTACTTTGAAGAGAATCAAAAACATAAAAAAATTACAAATGATACAGAATTTCAAAACAAGAAGATAGGAAGTCATCAATGGTTGTTATACTGCATATTGTTATCTTCAAAGTTACAAATAGAGAAGTATAAAGAAAATATATATATTGTGAAATTAAATCTTCCTAACCACAAGTATAGTATGTGCTCTTATTAATGTCTTATAATGTTTTATACTTTTTTTTTGTTTTTCTGTTTTTTTGGCAGTACTGGGGATTGAACTCAGGACCCTGCGCTTGCTAGGCAGGCTCTTATTCCACTGAGCTATATCCCCAGCTCCTATACTTTTTAAAAACAATGTTTTCTTATAGACACTTTTTCACTCATATTACCTAGCCACATGCATGAATAAGTATGTTTATTCTGATATTTAATTTTCAATCCACTATTTTATTTTCTATTTTTATTGGTAATGTTACTTCAATAGGATGCCCTAACAACTTCTGATAAGGAATACATCACTTTTTTCTATAATAAATACCCTTCTTTCTTTTCACCTCTAATTCTTATTTCTTCATGTGATTTGGTTGGCCGATACCTCGCTAGCCAGGAGTTTTCCAAGATAAGAAGATACTTTTCCAGATTACATACTTCAGATCCGGTTTGATACTGATGATTTCACTGTCCTCTGAAGCTGAGGCATTTGGATACACATGACTCGGAAAAACTTTATCTTTAAAATGGTGCATTCCAATTATTCTCCAGGTTTATCACTCCTTTCTCCTGCACACCAAGGAAGGCTGGCTGTCTTCCTTTTCCAGGTGATGTGAAAGTAAAACAAAACCTATCCATCTGTCTTTATATTGATCATCTCTCTATTGCCCTTTGTCTTTCAAAGCTGCCATATTGTGTACTGGTAATGCAAGGGAAATGGCCTGATTTAAATCAATACAGAGGTGCAGCAAGGTCAGGAGTCGACTCTGGCATTGCAGCTGCTTGCTATGATTGATGTCACATGGAGATTTTCAGCAAAGTAAGTGACACGGATTAAATGTGCTTTCTCTTGGTCAGAATGTGCTCTGATTCAGAGGTCAACAAAGCTATTTTCTCCAAAAACCAGAGAGAGACCCAACCAAGAAAGAGAGCTACAGGCCAACTGGTGTGAGAACCTGATGGTGGGAATATAAACTAAGAGACATGAAGGAAATCTGTTCAAAAACAAAGAACAGATGGGACAAGGGAAAGGAGAAAAGAAAGAGGCAAAATGTATGTATGTATATATGTATATACATATATGCAGGAGGGCTAACATGGTTCTACTAGTGTATTATATCACTTAATGCTAAGGAATAATTGATGACGGGTTATTTGATCAATCTTGCATGTCTGTATGTTTTATCCTGAATACACATTTCAAAGATATCAATATGCAAAGCAGCAACTATTGTTGTTGTTTTTTTTTTTTTTGGTCTTTGGTTTTTTGTTTTTTGTGTTTTTCTGTTGTTGAGAGGATTAATTGTCTGACCAAATTTGCATGTCTGTATCTGTGTTCATATATATACATTTTGAAGATATCAATAGGTAAAGCAACAACCACTGTTGAGTCCGTATCACCTTTGTAAATCAGTTTTGATTGTACTATTTTTATGCTAATTTGTGTCTGTTTGTTAATATGTTTTTGTGCTTTTATTTTTAATAAATAAATAAATAAATAAATAAAATAAAGCTATTTTCTCCAGCAGATGTTAGTAAGGCCACTGTATTTAGTGGGTTTATTTTGATTTGCTACCAACTTATAAATATATGAAATGACAATCATTATTTTAGTTGCATTTTTGAAGAAAGATTTTGTTTTCATTGTGACTGTATAGCATATTTATGAAAGAAAATAGTTTTTTCACATTCCCCGTTGTAACTAAGACAGGGTATCTCTGTGTAATTCAGGTTGGCCCTACATTCACTATGTAGCCCAGGCTGGCCTTGAACGTTCAGTGTTCCTCTGGCCTCAGCCTCCTGAATTCTGGGAATTATAGTTGTGAGCCACTATCCCTGGCTTATTTTCTAAATTTTTAAAAGCTTCATTCAAGAAATCACTAAACAATAATCACAAAGATAATGAAGAACTTGTAATAAATAACTAAGAGTAAAAAGCACATGTATTATTCTTTATGTGCATATAATTTTGAATTATATTGTCATTAAACTATTTCATGGAATGTTTTCTTAAAAGTTAAAATTTGCTAATTATATTGTGAATAAGGATGCAACAGATTATTTCTTTTATTTCACTTTATCTCTGAAGTAAATTTTTAAATATCTATCTTAAATTTGTTTTTTAACTGAGAAATTTCAGAATATTTAATTTAGATCAAATATTATAAACAGCTATATTTTTGCTTTCTACCACTTTATTTTAAAAGTTTTATGCAACTGATATATTACTCAAAATAAGAAAATTTAAGATAAAGTTTTTTACTTAACTACTTAATTTTAAAATCAATGAATGACTAAAACCTAATTCTTCTTTTCTTTTTTCTTTTAAAATTAAAAAAAGCTAGCAAAACAACAATAAAGGCACAATCAAAATGCAAAAACAACAAAACTGATACATGGCCTCAAAACAAAATGATAGGAATTAACTATGGTTGCTGCATTACTTACTGTTAACTTCAACGAAGCTGCTCAGTCCACCAGACATTAGAATGTAAGAGTGATCAAACAATCAAAGGCAGTAACAAGTAATAAAAAAAAAACATAGGAAGTGATTCAGAGCTTCACCATACAAGATGGTAGGAGTTCAACAATGGTTCTTATACTGCATATTATTGTTTTCAGATCAGTCATTCTGGTTACCAAATTCAAGCGTGCAAAATTTGTCTAGAAAAAAGAAAATTTTAAGCACTGACTTCCTTTCAATAAATCACAGACATCAGCAGTACACCTATTCCAGCTATCCTTATATGTACATATAACTTCTGTTTTTCATAGAAAACCCAAAATAACAAAAATAAATAAACAGAATAGCATAGAGAACAATAAAAATGATACACAATTTCAAAACATGGTGATAGTATATTAACAATGGTTGCTGTATTACACAATGTCTTCATCAAAATGGTTGCACATATAGCAAGACATAGGCATGCAAGATTGATCGAACAATTACACATTAGAAGTTCCTTGCAATACACCAACAGATATTAGTAGTATAATTATCCTAGCTATCCTGTACATACATATTTTCCCCCTTCCTTCTTTCTGTTTAGTCTCCCCTCCTTCATCCCAGTTGCTCCTTCCTACTTGAGCAGTTTCTTTTCCCTTTCACAATAGCTGTCGTACCATGCAAATTGTATTTACTCTTTCAGGTTCCTATAACGTGGAGGAAATACAAGGTTTACACATGTCAAACTGATTTATTTCGCTATAGATTATGGTCTCTAGTTGCATCCATTTATCTCTAAAACTCTCTAGTTTATCTTTCTTTATAGCGGAGTAACACTCCACTGTATAAAAATACCACATCTTTTTTTACCTGTTCCTCAGTTGATGGACATTTGAGTTGTTCCCAAATTTAGCTATTACAATTTACAGGTGCATATATATCACTGTGGCATGATGTTTTCAGTTCTTCTGGAAAAATACCTGGGATTGGAACAGCTGCTTGTACCAGTCTGTACTCCCACCAGCAGTGGAGAGGAGCTCCTTTTCCCCACAGACCCTCCAGCACTGGTTATAGGTTGATTTCTTTATGATGGCCAGTCTTTCTGGGGTGTGATGGGATCTCAGTGTGGTCTCGATTTGCATTCTCCAATGACTAATGACATTGAACCTAATTCTTTAACTGTGTAAATATAAGTATATATTATATATAATTGAAGTTGATCAAATAAATAATTTTATATTACACTTTATAACATGCAGATAAATAACTTTTGATAAAATACATTGTAGAGCTAGAGCTATTTTTCTTAATTTTCAAGCATAATTTTCAAACAGACTGTTTATTCCTCTTTTACAGAGAACACATAGATAAGATCATGTATTTGGATCTACTAACAAATTGGTTTTTCCAAAAGCTACAAAAATGTCAAATGATTTCCTTTCCAAAAAAGGAAACACCACCTGATTAGTGTTATGCTATTACACAGTGGATATTTTCCTTACTACAGGTCTGATTGTCCTTTTCATACATAGATTTGGCTCAAACACAGTGGTGAGATCATATCATACAGTGTCTTGTTCATATATGACAAGAACTCCATGCTAACACACCTTGTACACTTGAGAAAATAAAATGATATGTCATTAGCATTTCATTTCTATATAAGATTGTATTACAATTGTATTACAATTTAGAATGGGAGTCAGCTATTTAAGTAGGCAGATATACATTTGAGACATTGCAGGGTACAAATGGTCTCTGTTGCAGGTACTTTGGTGAGAAAAAAAATGCAAGGGATAATACCTTGAAATTGGTGTGACTGTTTCCCAAAAAACTTATTCATGAAACAGGCAACCAGAAACTAGGTCATACTTGATGGAGATTACAAGAATGATTCTTGGTTTATGTGAAAATTTGTATATTAAATACTTTCAAAATGCAAAATTAAGATAGTGTGTCAGTTTGCCTTATTAAAGTTCTGATAATTTTTATATACCTTGCATAAACAACAAGTTGGAACTGTGTTTCTTTTAAAAATTGTCTCTAACATAATTTGGTATTAGGATAAAGAAAAATACTTTTTTACCTGTACTTACAAAGTGCTAATTTTGGAATTTAGTCATCAATAAATAACACTTCCTTGTCTCACATGTTTAAATTTCTTGCATTTCCTTAGTGCAGTTTGGAACTTTCCTTCTGTAACCTAACATGCATGTTTCTAAAATTTTCACATTCTGTAAATATTACATTAAAAATATTTGGTGTTGAACAGGGTAATCATATAATTTATCAACAAAACTGAGGCCCTTTTGAGATTTAAAGAGGACATTATTCTAAATTATGTCAGGGACAAAAGCCTTAAACCAGGACCATTGCAGTTCACTGTACATGGCAGCAATTTTATCTTTACTCAGGAATTTTGGGATAGACCTGAACAATGAACCGGCCTAAGAGAGTTCAACAGGAAAAAATGCACATTTACTTAATAGATATTTTATGAAGCAAGTGCCTTTGAAAGGAAATAAAACCCAAAGACTCAGAGCTGAACACTTTCATGAGAAGCCAAATGGAACAGTGAATTGTGAAAAACATGTCAAAGCAGAACATGGATTACAATTGTTCATGGAGTGCAGCAGGAGACAGGAAAATACAAACGAGGCTGAAACTGCTGGTCCGAATTGCTTTCCATTCTTTTGATCTTGATAAAAATGATACGCTCCTTATGGTGTCGAGGAGACACAGTTTACACGGGAATTTTATCTCCTGCGTTTAAGAAGCAGAAGGAAGGTCGGGGTGACTTTCTGGCATCTGTTGTTTTTCAAGTGCCTTTAATTTAAAATTGCTGTTAGACTAGATTATCAATTTGGTGTATTCTGAGTTCTTTCAGTGTGGTAGTTGGGGTTTATTGTCAGCTCAGTTGGGTTGAGAAACAGCTAGGAGGCTGGTAAAGCACTCTCGTAGGTGTATTTGTTAAAGGTGTTTTCAGAGGTGACTGGCACGCGGGCAGCAGAGTGAGCGGGGAGACCTGCCCTGAACGTAGGCAGCCGTTAAGAGGCAGATAAGCTAACATGAGAGGCGGAAGGAAGGCAGCCAGTGCTGATGGCTCTGCCTCGCTCTCGGTCTCTCTCTGCTTCCCGTCTGCCCTCAGGTGACCATGTTTCCTCTTACTTACTGTTCTGGCGAAGATCTCACTTCAAACCCAGAGTAATTCAACCAATGGACCACGGAGTTAAACCATGAGTCAAATCAAGGTTTCTTTCTTCCAGTTGTTTTTTTCAAGTGTTTTGCTATACGAATGGCAAGCTGACTAACATTCACCACACATGTCTTTCTTAGCATCATCCTATGTATGGGAAATAATCAAAAGAAAGACTGCTCAGAACATGCAAATTTCTAACAAGTAATTAAGTTCAATAATAACTGGTCCTTGGGGGAGATGATCTGTACCATTCAAGCAATGAAACATGATAAGATGCTACCACTGAGTTATCACATAAGAACTTTGTAGAAGTTCTGAATGTAGTTTACTGAGAGCTAATGCTTCTCAGCTGCAGTGAGGATGAGTATAAAGGGAAGCCGCGCATCAGTGAAGCTGCCGTGAAGGTCAGCACAGCGGGCTGTGAAACATGTCAGCAGCCAAGGATGTATGAGGTTGAAGGCAGACCTCCCTGAGGAAGAAACTCCAGGGGCAGATACTCACTTCAGATTTTGTTGAAACGTGTCCAAATATGTCAGTCTTTCAAAAACAAGAGACAGATCTGCCTTTTCCTGTTGGAAGTTTTCATCCATTCCTGTTATCAGTTTTTCTTTCTTAGGAAAGATTGCAAGGACCAAGGTAAATTCCACATTTTCCTATGGTTACTCCCCTCTAGCAAGCATGGAAGAGAATTCATGTGACAGTGGATGCCGTCTCTCGTATTACTCTAGATAAAAGAATACATTGAATTAACTTTACCTTAGATGATTGTAGATTCTGCTTTAGTTGTGAAAAGTAGCAGCGAAAGCTGCTTTGTATCCTCTGCTACTTTTTCCCAACTGTAACATTTTGCAGCACCATAGCATAATATTATTACCAAGGTACTGAGGCTGGCATCATGCACCAATCATGCACAGATTTTCCAAGTTTTACTTATATTTGTTTGATACATGTTTGCAGCTATACTAAATCATATCATTGGTGTAGTTTCCTACATCCACAGCCACAGTCAACATACAGAGCAGTTTGAACATCACAAGAATCACTTGTATTGCGCTTATAATCATATCTAACTATTCCCTGGGCAGTAGGCCCAACAACATGCTAACCGCCAATCTGTTCTCCATTTCCAAAGTTCTCTCATTTAAAAAATACTACTGTGGGGCTTGGGGTCTGTAGTAGAGAAAATAAAACATTTTAGAATTGGGGTTGACTTTTTTAGGGAAAGGCTTGGCACACTGTCTTACAGCGGTGGCGAACATATGGCATGCATGTCACAATTGGCTGTCGATTATCATTTAAAGCACTAAAAGGTTTACCATCACTCTCCTAGTGATTAGTTCAAATTGTTACAGTCATCAATTGCTTGTTTATATTTAGTGTTTGTTAATATTCCTTACTATGATACAAGCAAGTATGGTTTGCCATTTAAGTTTTGCAGGACTTTTGATGGCAATTTGGGAGTGATCTAAAGCAAACAATCAAAACAATTAATGTAAACAATTTTGTGTAGTTATTGCACAAACGTACTTTTAGTCATCTGTTGCAAAGTACAATTGTTGGGCTATATCAGTATTTATATTGTAATTTTTATATGAACTACCAAATTGTTTCTCAGAGTTGTTGCATTGTTTTAAATTCCCACTCGCAATGCCTATGATTTACTTTCTTTGTAACCTGTGCACAAAAGTCTTTTTAAAAATTTTATTATTGTGTATGTAGTGAGACTTCATCATGGTCTTAACTTTCACTTCCCTAGTGAAAAGTTTGAATGTATTTTCATGTGCTTGTTTGCTATTTTTGCATTCTCTTGGTAAAATGTCTACTCATCTGTTCTGCCCAGTTTTTGATGAGATTGCTTTCGACATTCCTGAGTGGTGAGAGTTCTTTATATATTCTAGATGTTAGCCCATTGCTGGGTATGCAGTTTGCAAATATTTTCATTTAGTCTCTGGCTTGTCTTTTCATTGTCTTTATTGTCTTTATTGTCTCCAATATCTTTATTGGCTTATCTTTCATTGACTTGCAAATAACAATTATTTAATGTTTCAGTTACATATGAATGATCACTTTTTCCTATATGAACTATGCTTTTCATGTCAATTGTTAGAATGACAAGCTTATATCACAAGGTTTTCTGATGTATTATTTTTTGTTGAAGTTTTATAGTTTAATTTATCTTTTAACCCATGTTCTGTTTCAATTCAGTTTTATGTAAGACAGAATGTACAGGTGGGTGATTCTTATACTATTGAGGCCTAATTGGCCCAGTAAAATTTGTTGAAAATACAATCATCCCTCCATTGAAATGGTTGTGTACTTAAAAAAAAATCAGTTGAATATACCTGGAAATTCAGCTCTCTTTGAGACCCTGATTTCATTTCCTTTGTATAAATACCAAGAAATGAGATTATGAATCTACATGTTAGCTTTATTTGTAATTTTTAGATGAAACCTTGTAGGGTTTTCCAAAATAAGTGTATACTAATTGACAATCCCATCAACAGTATACAGTGATTCCCTTCCTCTGCATTCTTGCCAGTATTTTTATCTTTTTCTTTTTGATTGCAGATAACCTTTCTAGGATTCTTTTTGGGGGCTTTTGATTTGCATTTACCTGATAGTTAGTGAGCTTACTATGTTTTCATATCTATAGCTCTTTTTTATACCCTATTTTGATAAGTGATAATTTTAAATGGATAAATTTTTAATTTAATATTTATTTTGTTTTAAAACATTATTTGCTGGTAAATAGGACTCCTTGTACAATATGGATATTAACTCCTTACCAGACATAGAGAGTACAAATGGTTTGTCTGACTTTGCAAGTTGTCTTTTGATGGTTTGATCATTTCCTTTGTTGAGCACAAGTTTATAGTTTGAAGAAGTCCCACTTGCTTATTTCCTAATGTTTCATCAAAGTTCATCTGCTAGGCTGGTGTCCAATAGCTCTTCCCTCCACTTTCTGTTGTGGTTGTTGTTCTTGGCTTTATGGATTCAGAGTTCATGTTTCTGCCTAGTCTGTTTTGAGTAGATTTTCATACATTGTATAACATAACAATTTCACTCTTGTGCATGTAGATGTCCAGTTTTGAAAACATCATTTATTGAGGACACTATTCCTTCCTCATTATATTCTTAGTGTGTTGTCAAAGATTTTGGTAATTTATGTGCATAGGCTTATTTTCCAGCAATCAATTCCTTTCCATTGACCCATGTATTTGTTTTCATTTTAGTATAATACTGGGCTTTTTGTTTGTTTACTTTGTTTTGATTTTTCAATGCTAGAGAAGGAACCTAAGGCTTTATGAATGACATGAAAACAATCTATCACTGAGCTATATGCCCACTGCAACTGTATTGTGTACTTTGTGTAGTGTTGTAATATAGTTTAAAATCAAATTCTAACTCTGTTTCACTTTCTCAAAATCATTTTGGTTATTTTATCTTTTTAAAAATCACATTAACTGTAGGAATTTTTATAAAATTTTTGGAAAATATAACACTACTATTTTATTCAGAATTGCAAAGATTCTATAGATTGCTTCAGGTAGTATGGATATTTTAATAACATTAATCCCGTAAGTCCATGAATAAATGACATCTTCCACTTAATTGTGTCAATTATTTCAAACAATATCTTAACAGTTTTAATTATACAGACCCTTTGCCCCTTCATTAAGTTTATTGCTAAAATTTTATTCTTTTTGATGCTGTTGTGCATAGAATAATTATTTTAACTTCTTTTTTGATAGGTGATGGTAATATGTAGAGATACAACTGAATTTGTGTACATTAATCCTAAATCTTGCACTTTTTCTGAGTTTCTTAATCCTTCTAGGTTTACTGGTGGAGTCTAGGATTACTATATTAAGGTCATGACACTTGAAAATGGAAACAATTTCAACATTGTCATATTTGGATGATTTTATTTCTTTCATTACCTGGTTGTTCCATGTAGGATATCCAGTACTATGTTCCACAGAAATCATAAGTAGGTTTCCTTATCTTATTTCTGATCCTTGAAGGAAAGTTTTCAGCTTTTCACTATCTACTATGCAATTAGCTATGGGTTCACAATACATTGAAGTTAGTCTAATGTATCTGTGCATCTATTGAGATAATTGTGTTCAGCTCATGTGGTATATCACACTGATTGATTTATGTATATCACAACACTTTTATCATTCATCTATAAATTATACTTGATTATAACATTTGAGTACTTCAATGAACCATTGAAAATGATAGGCTAATTTTGTTGAGGATGTTAGAGTCAGTATTTCTCATAGAGATTGTCTTGTAATATTCATGTAGTAGTGTGTTTGTCTGACTTTGGTGTAAGGGTACCACTGACTGTTATCTTTAGATTTAAATATTGTCGCCACCCCAAATTCTCATGTGTTTAGTTGTGGTCTTTTTTTTTTAACGCGATTTAGTCATTGTACGTTTACCAGTAGATTAATTAATCCACTGCCAAATTCATAGGTGAACATGTCATTCAGAGGCAGGCCCAATTGCAAGCGATTGCTGGGGATGTCCCCGAAAGAGTGTATTCTCATCCCTGGCTTGCCTCTTCTCTCTCTGCTTCCTGGATTCCATGGGTGGAGCATCTTTCGTCTACCAAGTCCCTCTCTCATGTCATTTCTCCCTTAGATGTAAGCAAGCATGGACTGAATTCTCTGACAGCAATCAATCACAATAGACTTCTCTTCCTTTAAATTGTGCATGTTGGTAGTAAGTCCAGCAACTTGAAAGCTGACTGATATACTGGCCTTACGAAATGGGTTTGGAAGTGTTTTCTTTTCAATATTTTGGAGAAAATTGAAAAGGGTTGAGGTAAATTCTTTTTCAAATCTTCATTAGAATTCAGTCATGGAGCCAGGCATGGTGTCGAACCCCAGTAATGTCAGAATTTGGGAGGCTGAGGAAGTAGAGTTATTGTGAGTTCGAGACCAGCCTGGGCTACAACGTGCATATCTCAGAGTGAGTCATAGATGTTCCCTCTGGGCCACTGTGACAGCATTTCTGCTGTTAAACTAAAACTGAGATGGTATAGAACTGAGTTATAGGCTTGGTTAAGCTTTTTCTGTGAGACAGAAGATAATTTGTACACAACAAATATTACTTTTAAGTTTAAATATCATAACAACTATTGGCCAATCCCATATCTCATTCTCCTTTCATTTACAACACTTTTACTCAAAAGAAAAGCAAAAGAGAAAAATATGTCAAATAGTTTTTAAAAAACCTCTTTCCCTTACTGTATTATTGTAAATTTGGTCAAAAATGCAAGGATCTGCTAATCATTTTTAACATTTAATTTAGAGCCAATTATCTGAAGATGCTGAATATATTTTAAGAGACTGTAAAAGGAATTTTAAAATCTAAATTTGAACAGATTTCTATTCTTACTTAAATTTTTAGATATAACAAAATATATAAACAAATGTATTTTATTAGTATATGTTCTAGTTATATTCTGCTACTCATTTTAAAAATGTACATTTTCAAACAAAGTGAGGCATATCTGAATTACTAAAAGTTTTGAACATTTCTGCAACTAATTTAGTATAGTATCCCATATATTATATAATCTTTTGTTTGAATTCCAAATCTCAATGAATAGCAAAGTTTTGGCATGTGCAGCAGATTTGTTTAATAAACCTCCTAAACTGCCACCACATTCTCTGATTACTTAGCATTTTTCTAAACACTACTAGCACTTAATACTTGTCATAATATTGAGGATTCTGTTTTATTGTTATCTTTATTTTAGAAAAGACTTTAAATCATGCTAGAAAAAAAATTTTTGCTGTTAACCAATGCAACAACATTTATAAGGATAAATATCTTTGTTTTGAAGTCAGTACACATACTTTCATTATTCTCCTTTCAAGTTTAATAAAAGTATTCAGTACTGTAAATAACAGAAGGCAAGAAATTCTGAACATTATTATGTGAAATATGGATGTGGTTGAAGTATTTCAAAGATTCTTTTAAAACTTTACTTTTACAGAGGATGTAGCAGCTACCATAAGAAACTCATGGAAGTGTTTTTGAAAAGAAAAGCAGAAACAACTCCATAATTAATATATGAGTGTATAGTGTATCTAATGTTAACTTACATATTGAAGTGAAACATTGGCTTATTTTTTAGTGTTGAAGGACTAACCATAAAGGTATGTTTTGACTTATGGATATGATCTAGCTCTTTCATGTAGTAAGTGAATTGTAGAAGAGAATTTCACATTATAAATGTGCTTTACAAAGAATTTTGACAAAGATTATAATAAATCTTTTTTTAAAGCATTACTCTGATGTATAATATATAATAATGAAGAATTGACCTGAATTCATATAAAAGAAAAAAAGAAATATTCATTTCATGGTATTTTTTCTTAATCTCTTTTAACATCTAAAGTGATCCTTCTGTTATCTTTGATCCAACATCTTAGGGACCCAGTTATTACATTTACTACTCCTCTTAGACCATTCAGAAAATACTGACTTCTTTTAAATATGTGATAAAAATACTTCCAGAACAGAATAAATATATTATTTTCTTAATGAAGAAACCATATTTCATGCCATATTCTCTTATGAAATGTCAAAATTTCAATACCTGCTGAAAGCATAAAACCAACACACAAGAACAGTGTTCTCTCCTATTTTAAAAATTATGGCAATATCCATTGTTTTATACCAGTGTAGAAATCTGAAATTGAAATTCTAACCACTTCTCTCAAAGTAATAAAGGATAAAATTTCTATGTACATATATTCAAACTGTAAATTGTGTAAGCATCTATTTTTATTTAAAGTGAAAATAACATGTATTTATAAATAAAGAGATACACAGCAGAACTTTTTAAAGAGAAGTTTTTTTAAAAAAAATCACATTTTAAACTACTGCATGGCATGGCATTTCCCTACACAGTTTGCAAATCTAATTGTTCTGTTGCTTTCTGCATTTTATATCTAAACACCCATCTGCATTTCACAAACTATCAAACGAACAGAACTGCAGGAGATTTTCTTTTAAAAGAATCTCCTGCTTCCAACCTCAGCCTTAACCACATCATGCTCTTTCATACCTTTGAAACTTTTTCCAAAGTGTAAATCTGAAAACGTTTTCCACTGTCTGAAGCCCTCCCGAGTGGCACTCCATCCTTTCCTCCCTTTTATTGCTCACACTTTTACTTACTAGCATAGCAGTGGAAAGTATCTGAAGCAACAGTTGCTGTCTACCTTTCCTCTTCCTTCTATCCTAACCTTATCGCTCAGACAAACCTGTCCTGAGACTCACCACACTCGCCAGCAAAACAGCGCAGTCTGTACTCTTCTCACGATGCTGAGTGTCTGCCTTGTCTTCCTATTAAGTTTACTTTTTGAAATTTGCTTTTCACAGATACATAAAAATATAAAAAGTGTATTAATGGTTTACCATGAAATGTCCAGTACATATAAATACATTGTGTAATGTTTAATCATAGAAGAGAACTTCCTCAAACATATGTAGTTTTTTTATGACTAAAGCTTCCAAAATCCTCCTTCCATCTTCTTGAGATGTGCAGTGTGATTTTTTTCCCATGGCCACCCTACTGTGCAAGAGCACACGACAGCCTATCCTTATCTAATGTGGCTCCCATTAATCAACTTGCCCCCCACTCATGTCCCTCCAGACTCTGGTCACTCTTACTCAACTCTCAAATTCGATGAGATCATTTATACTAGATTTCACATACACTAAGCTAGATAATTTGTGCCTGGTTATCTCACTTACAATGTATAATGTGGATGATGTCCTTTCAAATTCAGATAGACATCTTGCTTGATGCCTAAATATAATTAAGTTCCTATATTTTCTCAAATTTTGATTTACTGTGGTCTATGTTATGCCTAACTATGTTTATTTGAAGGTTTTTATCCAGGAGCTGTTTTCTAAATTTCCTGGATTAATCATTTGAGTTCTAACATTGTGTTGCTGATATTATAAATTATTGTTGCTTCTGATTTTTCTTCTGTTCCATTCTGTTTTTCTTCTGATCCTCTAGTTGTACCTAACTTATAACTTTTTTAATTGTTCCAAAACTCAGCTATTTTGTTCTATTTTTCTTACTCTTTATCGTTGCATTTTTTAATGTTTTTCTGATTATATTCTGAAGTTTATATATTTTTTATGCAACTGAATCCATCGTGTTCACAAGGCTGTCAAAGTCAGTCTTCACTACCATTTTGTTATTTACAGGCTTTTTATTCTTTCTTCAAATTAAATTTCTTCATTTAAATTGCTTTTTTGTTATTATATGTTGCTTACTTTTTCAATGAAATTCCTTTATGGATTAATGATAGTTATTTTAAATCAATCTGATAGTACCCACATTTCTGCCTTTTGTCTTTGGTTCTAATTTTTGGTGTTTCTTAAAACTGATTTGTTTTTTACACTGTTAAGTATGACTTACAAATTTCTGTGAAAACCATACTTTACTGCGTTGATAGAAATCCATTATTGGTTCCTGCAGAGCTTTCTGCTCATGGATCTCTCCTGTGGTAAAACAAAACTCTCTGCATCTCACTCCGTCTTCAGTTTTGAGGGCAACAGTTTAGTTTGTTGCTGCAGTTCTTTGACAGATCTAAGAAGAGTTGTTAGTTTTTTCTTTCCTCTCCCTTCCTGCCTTCCTTCCTTTTTTATTTCCTTTCTTTTTTGATAATGATGACTAAAAGTTCCTTGCATGCTGAAGAAGAAACCAAAAGCAGCAGCTTTTGTTATTACATGTTTTTATCTCAATACACACACGCACATGCACACACAAATACACACAAACTCCACTAAAAATTTTATGAACATTATTTCATTATTTCAGGAAAACAAAAACCTGTATAAATATTTTTAAACTATGCTTACTGAGACATGATGAGGTTAACGCAAGTTACAATTGGCCTCTACAATTACAAGTGTAGTTCACAGTGGTCGCTGTTAATTTCCACAAATTTGTTAGTATGGCAAACTGATGCTTCGGTGACCTAGGTCATTGAGTTTGCCGCACAAACATTTTCAACTTTTTCCTTAAGGGCAGAAAGTGTAGTGGGTTTTCTGTAATATACGATATTCTCTAGGACCTCACATATCAGGGTAACACAACCTGTTGAAAAACATTGTACTATTTTTATTTTACTAAGATGTGATTACATTCTTGGATATATATATATATATATATATATATATATATATATATACACGAATATGTGTATATATGCATATATATATATTTGGCAGAATAATGTGTATATATTTGTGTATATGTACATATATATATACATTAATTCTTTAGAGAATTGTATTTCCTTTTCCTGATTTTATAGTACTGTATTTTGATAATGGTTTTTACATCTTTATTCCTCCATACAATGTTAGAAATTAACTCATTTCATAATGGTGAGTATTTTTAATTGGATTACAAATCAAGGCTAAGTGTATTAAAATTATTTTGATATAGGTTTAATAAATCTAATGTAGGCTTAAATATTTGTTTGTTCTGGTCGAGGACATTGTACACAGGGTTTTCACAATGAGCTAAATTCCTAGCCTCTTTTTCATTTTTCATCCTTTTAAATTTTGAGACATAGTCTTCCTAAGTCGGCAAATTTCTCAGGTTGAGCTTAACTTCCATCACTACTGGGTGAGCCTTCCAGGGTTACAGATACTTGCATTGCGTTATTTAGCCCATCATTTAGTACACAAACTCATTATTTAGTCATGATAGATTAAATGACTTTATAGAATCAAACAATCCCAATACTTTAATGTTTTCAATTAGTTTACAATTGACCTTTACTTTCAGTGATAGATGTTTGTGTTTTCTTGTGTATTTAGTTTTTACATAGATTTGACACTAACCAAAACAAACATCTGGGTTATCACCATTTATTCTTTCCCCAGTGTGTGAAGCTTTGATTTAGAATTGATAGTCTTGACAGTCATTCCTCATTAATCAGAAAGTCACATGGCCTTATTTACATATTAAGTAATGAAGAAATTACAGCTTTTTACATGCTTGGATGAAAAAGTACACACTTTTCCTAGCTTTCATAATTCATGATATTAGTGTCGGAAGGGAGTAAAAGTAATTTCTCTCCACCCTTTTCAAGGTTTATGTTTTCAACCTCTGTAAAAAAAGGGGGTGGGGTTGGCAAGAAAAAGTAGAAGAAGTTCATGCAGCTAAAATCTTATGGGCCATGGTATCCTTCAGAAATGAAGAACCAAAGCCCTGGGAAAACTGTGTACTTTTATAAACACTTAGGCACAATTGTGATTGATTGAGAAAAGGGCATGATTTAATGATAAAAAGGAAAGGAAATTAACAAAGTTGTTTGGATTCTTCTTGGAGTTTATATGTGGCAGCGTCTCCCCACCCTGGATATAGGGAAGTGCACTTATCTTCACGTGGTGTGTGTACGGAAGCAGGGAGGGAAAAGGCCAGAAGCATTTCTGTTTCTTTGTTTTCCCAATTTTCTGTGGCACAGAATACCCTTATCTGGGGGTGTTATACTCTGAGTTTAACCATGTGTATCTTTCAAATTGGCTCAGCAATGCAATTGGACTCGTGTTTGCTGTTAAACGTGAACATTGACAAACCTTCTTCACAAACATTTGCAAACATTGCTTACTAGAAATATTAATTTTCTCATATCACTTGTTTCATTTTTCCCATAC